>JAGFNQ010010034.1:0-54550 GCA_024364735.1 Boesenbergia rotunda
AAAGGGGCTACAGTGTTCTCGAAGATAGACCTGCGTTCTGGGTATCATCAGCTAAAGGTTAAAGAAAGTGACATCCCCAGGACGGCCTTCAGGACAAGATACGGCCACTACGAATTTGTAGTAATGCCTTTTGGAGTAACCAATGCTCCAGCAGTCTTCATGGAGCTGATGAACCACATCTTCAGGGAGTATCTCGATAAATTCGTCATTGTATTTATTGATGATATTCTCATATATTCACAGACTCCAGAGGACCATGCTACACACTTGAGGATAGTGCTGCAGATCCTTCAGCAGGAGAAGCTTTATGCAAAATTCTCAAAGTGTGAGTTTTGGCTAGATCAGGTGACTTTCCTAAGTCACATTGTATCCAAAGAAGGCATTCAAGTTGATCCAGCCAAGATAGAAGTAGTCAGCAACTGGTGTAGACCCAAGAATGCCAGTGAGATCAGAAGCTTCTTAGGCCTGGCAGGATATTACAGAAAATTTGTGGAGGACTTTTCCAGGATAGCCTCTCCACTCACAGCCTTGACCAGAAAGAACAAGAAGTTTGAATGGTCAGATAAATGCGAGCACAGTTTTCTAGAGCTGAAGAAGAGACTGACCAGTGCTCCCATCCTGACTGTTCCAGAGAGTGACAAGGCCTTTGACATCTACAGTGATGCATCCAAGATGGGCCTTGGAGCTGTCCTCATGCAAGATGGTAAAGTAATAGCATATGCCTCCAGACAGCTCAAGGACTATGAGAAGAATTACCCTACCCACGACCTTGAGCTAGCAGCTGTGGTTTTTGCACTGAAGCTTTGGAGACACTACCTGTATGGAGTGCAGTGCAGGATCTTCACAGACCATCAGAGTTTGAAGTACTTCTTCACTCAGAAGGACCTGAATATGAGGCAGCGCAGGTGGCTAGAGTTGGTCGAAGATTATGACTGTGAAATCCTCTACCACCCAGGTAAAGCTAATAAAGTGGCAGATGCACTGAGCAGAAAATCCTGTGCAGCACTGATGTCCCTTTCATCACTGTCCCTACCACTTCAGAAAGAAATAAAGGATTTTGGAGTCGAGGTAATAATTGGGCAACTTTCTGCATTGACTCTAGAGTCAACCTTGCTTGTGGATATACAAAGAAAGCAAAGTCAAGACTCAGAAATCCAGAAGATCAAGCAGGGGATCCAAGAGGCAGAAAATTTAGAGTTTCGAGTATCAGATAGTGGCATCCTCTATTTTGGAGACCGCCTTTGCGTCCCCAATGATGAGGAACTAAGGAAGAATATTTTAGAAGAAGCCCACAGTACCCCGTACTCTATGCATCCTGGTTCTACCAAGATGTATCAAGATTTAAAGAAAGGATTCTGGTGGTCTGGACTCAAGCGAGACGTGGCCAGATATATCAGTACCTGCTTGACCTGCCAGAGAGTCAAAGCAGAACACCAGAGACCAGGAGGAGTTCTACAGCCACTTCCCATTCCAGAGTGGAAGTGGGAAGAAATATCAATGGATTTTATCACAGGCCTCCCAAGGACCACCCATGGACACGATGCAATATGGGTGATAGTGGATAGATTGACCAAGTCTGCCCACTTCCTAGCCATCAAGTTATCGCATTCGGTAGAGCAGTTAGCACAGCTGTACGTGAAAGAAGTAATCAGGCTTCACGGAGTTCCGAAGTCGATCGTTTCTGACAGAGATGGGCGGTTCATCTCCCATTTTTGGAGGTGTGTTCAGGACGCCCTAGGCACCAGACTTCAGTTCAGCACAGCTTTCCATCCCCAGACAGATGGACAAACAGAGAGAGTAAATCAGATTTTAGAAGACATGCTCAGAGCTTGTGCGTTGGACTTTAAAGGCAGTTGGTGCAAATTTCTGTGCTTAGCTGAGTTTGCCTACAACAATAGCTATCAGGCCACCATCAGGATGGCACCTTATGAGGCATTGTATGGCAGAAAATGCAGATCACCCATATGTTGGCAAGAAGCTGGTGAGAAGAAAGAGATGGAGTCAGGACTAGACAGCCAGACTGAGCTTATAGATGAGACCACTCGGGCTATCCAGACGATCCGCCAGAGGATTGAGACTGCCCAGAGTAGACAGAAAAGTTATGCTGACACACGCCGTAGACCACTTGAATTCCAAGTTGGAGATTCAGTATTTCTCAAGGTCGCTCCTATGAAGGGAGTGGTGAGATTTGGCAAGAAGGGCAAGCTGAGTCCTCGCTACATAGGACCCTACAAGATTATAAAGAGAGTTGGGAAAGTAGCCTATGAGCTGGACTTGCCAGAGGATATGTCAGCTATCCACAGTACCTTTCATGTCTCTATGCTAAAGAAGTGTATTCACGACCCTAGCCAAGTGATTCAGCCTCAGTCAGTACAGATCCAAGAAGATCTTAGTTATGAGAGCAGACCGACACAGATAGTGGACAAAGCAGTTAAGAGATTAAGAAACAAAGAAGTGCCACTAGTGAAGGTTATCTGGCAGAATCAAAAGCATGAAGAGGCTACTTGGGAACGTGAGGACAGCATGAGAGAGAGATATCCAGAATTATTCTAAGTTCGAGGACGAACTTTTTATAAGGTATGGGGGATTGTAACGCCCCAAAATTCCCATTTTTAGTTCTTAAAGTCCTTAGAATTATTTAAAAATAGTTTAGAAATATTCTAGATATTTTTAGGAATTTTTAGAATATTTTTATGGAATTTTTCGAGTCCGTTTGGTATTTTAAAAAAAAAAGGAGAAAGAAAAAAAAAAGGAAAAACCACTTAAGGGCAGCCGGAGTTCGAACCCGCGACCAGCAGGTAACCAGAAACGCGCGCGACCAGCTGGGCTAGGGTATCAAGCACAGCAAAGGAAGGAGAGACCTATATTTAAGGTGTAGTTAGGTTAATCCGCCCCATAAGTATAAATAGGTAATTAAAGAGAGAAGTTTTATTTTCTCTCCTCTCCAAACCCTCACGCCGACCCCTCCTCTTCTGGGCGAAACTACACCAAGCTCTAGGGGGCCGGTCAAGGCTCTTCTCCAAGAGATATTCCTATATTCGGGATCCCCGCGACGAGAGGAACGCGTAGGCGCGAAGAATTCTCCGAGATCTCGAGTTTCTTCCGAGCTCTAGACGTCAATCTTGGTTGTAAGTCCAAGATATCAATGTAAGTACTGCTCACCTGCAGTAAGAGGCGGTTTTTCCGCGAGAATTTCCTTTAAAAGTTTTTAAAAGAGATATTTACTTCTTGTTAAGATTTTTGCATGTGATCTTAGTTCATTATATGCTTATATATTTTATTGAGTGCCCTATATGAGGTTAGGGTCCAAGAGAAGCTATGAGAAAAGAAAAGAGAAGATAAAGATAAGAAAAGAAAAGGCCAAGGCCTTAAGAAATCCCCAAAAGTCAAGACTTAGGGATTTTAGCACGCAAGGTGCTCGAGAAAATGCCAAGGCATTTACAGATAAGAAAAGAAAAGGCCAAGGCCTTAAGAAATCCCCAAAAGTCAAGACTTAGGGATTTTAGCACGCAAGGTGCTCCAGAAAATGCCAAGGCATTTACAGATAAGAAAGAAAAGAAAGAAAAGCTATTTTATTTTCTAAGGCCAGTACCCGGCGTCCAAGGGCGTCGTTAAAGAAATCCAGGTGTCCAATTCCAAGGTCTTGGCCCTGGTAGACCAAGGTCTGCTCTATTAGGATTGGTGGCTCGCTACCCCAACCTTTTAGGGAACGCGCATGAGATGGTACTTACGTCTTCAGTGGATCCAAGTGATTATTATTTTCAAGTATATGCTTTAGCAAAGTTTTCGAAAGTTTAAGAAAGTCTTCAAAAGTTAAAGAATAGCTAAAGTTTCAAGTTGAGCCAAGAAAAGTAAATTGAGATTTATTATTGCTTGAGTATGCATGTTTTGAGTTATACATGTTCTTAGTTTTCTTTCAAGCATATTAGTATCCCATATGATTTCCATATTGTTCTAGAAGCATGTTTGCACTTTTCGAGATTTTTGTGAGCTAGATAGTACTTACTAAGCTTTTTGCTTACTAGATGCATTTCCTCTTATTGCAGATAAAGGTAAAGGCAAGCAATTCTGAAGGAAGACGACGAGGCGGTGCTGAGTAGAGTGTGTGTGGTGGCTGAGTATGGAGAGATCTTTGGCACGAGACAATTTAGTTATTTAATTCACAATGTTATAGTACATTTGAATTTCAAGTTCTTGCTTTATGGAGTTTAGCGAACATTTAAGTTTTGGATAGTTTTACATGTTCAAATGCTTAGAGTAAAGATTCCATGTCATTTCATTTAGCTTATATATTCTTATGTTTGCATTGGATGAGTAGAAATGTGAGTAATTGGAGATATTGATACCTTGTTAGAAAAGTAGATGCATGTGCCATGATAGTATCAATTTCTGCTTGAATTAAGTTTTTATTGCTTAAAAATGTTTAGAAAAGTTGCAATCACATTTCATAATGCTTTAGCAAGGTTGTAGAACATGTATTTGGGGGTTATGAATGCATAGGAGTCAAGATTGGTACAAACTCTATTGTTAAAGTTTATATAAACTTGTTTAGTTTATTTTCTTCCATGAAAGTCTTAAATTCAAGTTTATGGATTCGTCTGATTGGCTAAATTGTTTAGGAAACTGACATAGAGTATAGAAATGGTGTCGTAGTTTGATATGGCTCGAAACGGTGGACTTAAGAAGCAAGAGCCGAAAACCTGTAAAACTGATTACAGGCGTACCAGTCGACTGCTACGTCACCAGTCGACTGGTACGGGCAGTTTGAGTTGGGTGAGGCTTGTTTCAATAAGTATCAACTACGAGTTTTGAGAAGGAAAGTGTGATATGGTATCATGCATGACTACTTAAGTTAGAATATAATTGTTAGAAGAATTTAAAAGAAAAAAAAGATTTCCGCATTTTACTTTTAGTCGTGCATTAGAGTTGAGAAGTAGAGGAAAGTAACGATCCGTCTAAGGCAGTAAGAAGGCGGGTCGCTACAAGACCCTCCAAGTCACCTGAATCTTTCAGGCGCCTGGCATCCAGGGCGCCTGGCTCATTGGGGGCGCCTTGTTCATTGAGGGTGCCCAGGAAGTGTGTTTCAGCCTATTTTGTGTTTGTTTGTCTGCCTTGCCTCCCATTCTAGGTACCTGCAAAATACACAAACACAAGACAAACAAATATATATCCTTAGCCTTAAAGACTTGGTTCTGACTTCGGATTTCCTGCGAAATCCTAGGTCGAACCGACGCCTGTGTTCCCTTCCCGGGGAACGCGCCTTTCGCCTACTCCTCTCAGGAGAAGGTTGCCACCTAGCCCATCTGGTTGGACTTTTGCCCAACTTCACTCACCAGGACTTTTGCCCAATCTTACGACTAGGACTTATTGCCTAGCTTCACTCACCAGGACTTTTGCCTAGCTTCACTCACCAGGACTTCGTGCCCAGTCCATGACCAGGACTTATTGCCCAACCCTATGTCAGAACTTCGGTGCCCAACCCTCGGCCAAGACTTATTGCCCAATTCCTCGAATTAGGACTTCGTGCCCAACCCTCAGTCAGGTCTTCGGTGCTCAGCCCTCGGTCAGGACTTAGTGCCCAATCCATGATCAGGACTTAGTGCCCAATTCTTCGAACCAGGACTTATTGCCTAGGTTAACTAGGACTTTTCTTCACTTTGGTACTGATTTCTTGACTTACCCTTCCCTTGTTTAATATATCACTAACTTAAGCATATTGTCAAACATTGAAACACTCGAGGAGGACATCACTGATGCATCTTGTACCAATAATATCCCCTTTTTTGATTTTTGACAATATCTTAAGTTAAATTGGATTAAAGGGTTAAGTTATGATCCTTGGTATAAAATGGATAAAATTGATCTAAGTTTTGATTCTTGGAAAAACATTTTGATTTAAACTTTGATCCTTGGAAAAAACATTTTGATTTACATTTTGATCCTTTGGGAAAAAAACTTAAGCTCTCTATTCCTTTGGGAGAAAAAAATTTCTAACCTAAGCTCACTCTCCCCCTTTGTCATACATCAACAAATGACAAAACAAACTTGCATTAACAATGAAAATTTCAAAAACAATTTTTTTTTGAATGTACTTAGGATAATTCTTTGAAAGCATATAATTTTTGATAAAATATTTCACAACTCTTCCCTTTTTGTTTGAAAAAGACTAAGTACTAGAAAACAACTGCATCAAAAAAATTGTATTGTGCACTTGGAAAAATATTTTGTACTTTTAGAAAATATTTTAAACTTTGAAAATTTTGCACTTAGAAAAATATTGCCTTAGAAAAATTGCACTCATCAGAGATTTTCACTTAAAAAAAATTATGCACTTTAGAAAAATATTTTCTCTTAGAGAAATATAGTGCATTTAGAAACATTAGTATTTTGAAAAAAATTTGCACTTAGTACTTTGAAAAATATTTTGCACAAAAAATTTGTACTTTGGAAAAAATATTGTGCACTTTAGGAAAATATTAGTACTTTGAAAAATATTTTGCACTTTTAAAAAATATTAGTACTTTGAAAAATATTTTGTACTTAACAAATATTAGTACATTGAAAAATATTTTGTACTTAACAAATATTAAAAAAAATCTTTTAATATTATTTTTGTTTTGAAAACATAATATTTTACTTGACTTGGTTTCTTTTCCAGTCTGACACGATCCTAGGAAACCTTGTTAACTACAAGAATATTTCCCTAAGTGTCCTAGAAATTCTCCAAACTCAAGTAAATATTATTTCAAATTGATTCCAAAAGTCAAAAGGATTTTGAAAATAAGTTCTTGACTTGGATTCTTTTCCAGTCTGACACAATCCTAAGAAACCTTGTTAACTACAAGGACATTTCCCTAAGTATCCTGAAAAATTCTCCAAAATCAAGTAAGATTATTTTCAAAAGTGATTCCATAAAAAAGATAAGTTTTTAAAACATTTTTCGAAAACATATTTTGAGATGATAATAATTTTTAAAGCATAAGAATTTTTGAAAAATACTCCCCCTAAACTTGACGTCGTCTGACTCTATCTAAGTGCCTTAAGGGACTTTAGTGTTGACCTAAAAGGCTTGTGTCTAATTGTGTAGGTCAAATAATTTTTCGAAAGGATATAATTTTGAAAATGTATTGTATATAAGCAATTAGACAAGCATGAAATCCATAAAAACATTATTATATTAAAACATTATTTTGAAAATAGATTATTAAAAAAATATCCTAAGAATTTTGAAAATAATTTTGGAAAGCATCTTTTAATTTATTAGTCCTTAACATCTCACCCATTCTAAATGTCTTAGTACAAGCAAGCATGGTTGCCTTATGAGTGTATTGTGAGATGCTTGATTAATTTTTCTTTAAATCAATGTTAAATCTAAGATTTAATTAAAACTTGTGTTAGATTCAAATTTATCAAATAGTAAATAAAAAATGAGTTTCGATAATTGGCTTCCAAGTCTTGGCGAGGCACATAGGCCTTCTTTGGCGGTAGCCTTATTGGAGCAACAACCCTTTCCTTGACAAAGCCTTTTACCAAAAGTTCATTTTCAAGTTACTTCTTGAAAAATTTTGGTCTAACTAGCTTAGGTTTTGGATCGGTAGCTTTGGCTAGTTCCACCAGACTAAATAGACCAAGTAGGGTACACCATACCCTACTTGACCTTATTAGAAGGGCTTCCCTAACGTACTATCATTTCACCTCCACCTAATACTATGTTGTTAAAGTTTCAAGTAAGTCATTTGTCCTTAACTAACCGTTCTAAATCATGCAGAAATTTAAACATGAATGTCATGACATATATTTAAAAAAATTAGCAAATGCATGAGCATGACATTTATGCATGATTCAATCAAGTCAAGACATTTTAATTATGTTTCAAATAATGTATCAAATTCTCAATTTGATACATATAATGTGAACTCGCGAATATGTCAACCCACTTTGACATATTTAATTTTATTAAATTGATTGTTGCAGTTGGGTAATATTTTATTTAGTTTGAGTTTAAGTTGTTACGATTTAATTAGAGGTTAAAATTATTTAAGAGTTAGAGTTAATGTTGAGGTTATTTAAGAATTAATTGGAGTTAAATTAATTAAGAATTAATTGAAGTTACATTAATTAAGAATTAATTGAAGTTACATTAATTAAGAATTAATTGAAGTTAAATTAATTAGGGATTAATTGATGTTAAATTAATTAAGAATTAATTGGAGTTAAATTAATTAAGAATTTGAAGTTAAATTAATTAGGGATTAATTGAAGTTAAGTTAATTAAGAATTAATTACAGTTAAATTAATTAAGAATTAATTGGAGTTAAATTAATTAAGAATTAATTGAGGTAAAAGTAATTAAGAATTAATTGGAGTTAAGTTAATTAAGAATTAATAGGAGTTAAGTTAATTAAGAATTAATTGAAGTTATGTTAATTAAGAATTAATTGGAGTTAAGTTAATTAAGAATTAATTGGAGCTTAATTAAGGTTTAATTGTTGAGAATTTATAGTTAATTTGGGTTTAATTTAAGTTGTTAAAGATTAATTAGGATTAATTAAAGTTAAAATAATTAAGGATTATTTATGATAAAAATTATGGTTTAAAGTAAGGTCAAAATTAATTAACATTTAATTAAGGTTGTTAAGATTTAATTTGATTTTAGTTTTAAAATTTCTGGGTTAGTTAATAGTTGTGGGTTTAATTGCATCATTTTCATTATTTAAAAAATGTCTGATTTATCTACTATTTCTTCTTCATTTAATTTTTTAAGCTTTTCTAACACTTCTGCTTTGTTTGAATTTTCGTAAATTTTATTAACTGTAGCCTTAATTCTAGAAAATTCATGTTCCTCCTCATCCTCATCATCAAGGTCATATTCTTCTATATCTTCATAGTAAGTAAAGTAATTTTCATGGTTGTTAATTAGTGTTTCATAATTAATATCCAAGAAGTTATCAGAATTAACCAGGAAATCAATATTAATTAAATCTTCATTCTCATGTACAGAAGTTTCTAGATTATCAGGATTATCTTCAGATAAAATATCAGAATTAATAATAGATTTATCATTATCCTCAGAAATATCTTTTATATCCTCAGAAAATTCTTCAGAATTATCTTTGATATCATCATTATCCTTAGAACTATATTTAATATTCTCAAAAAAATCTTCAGAATTATCTTTAATATCATCTGAATTATCTTTAATATTATCAAAAAAATTATTAGAATTAATTCTAAAAATTATTGCATTGATATTAAAGATTAAAAGGTTAATTTCTGCTATTTTAATATTATCTACATTTCGTAATTGGTTATGCAAAATATTAATTTGACTATACAAAAAGTCTAATTTTTCAGAAAAATTATCTAACTTATCTAAATTATCATATGATTGTGCAGGAATTTGAAAATCTATACAAACATAAACTTTTCGTATCTTGGACGGACACTGATTCTTGTAGTGTCCGTGCTTTTGACATTTGAAGCACTTGATTTGACTCTTGTCCCTCCGGACCCCGGGCACTGGTATCTCCTTTACCGCCGGTGGTGAAGATCGAGTCTTACGAGTTGGACACTGATTTTTATAGTGTCCTCTGTCCCTGCACTTGAAACATGTAATATGAAATTTGAAAATTGACATACTTAAAAAAATATACCTGATTCACCCCTGGGCTCCCCCACAACTCCTGGCATCTTTACTCTGTCGGCGGTTAGTCCGGTGAAGAGCTACCAGGCTCTGATACCACTTATGGGGACCGGTGCCATCGATAGAGGGGGGGGTGAATATCGACTTGTAAAAATTTGTCGAAACTTGTCGTAAATTTGATTGTTCGTTCTAGATACAGAGTTAGTAGCACAACAGAAAAATAGACAGAACGAAAAACCAAACGACAGAGTGCACACAGGTTTGTACTTGGTTCCCAACCCCCAGGGTCAGTACGTCCAAGGCCTAAGCACAGGAAACACCCGTCCACTAATGGTCTCCTTTCCGGACTTTCCGGAGGCGGAGAAACCCATCTTACAGTGCACGATTTACAATCAAAATATTAAGGAAAGTAAATGCAGAAAGTAAATTCAAACCAAACAAAGAGTCGACGATCCCGACCGATCTGGAACTCCAAAGTGTCGCGCACTTCCTCTTGGAGCCTCCTTGGTCGCAGGGCTTCGTCTCTAGCACTTTTCTTTCACTCGAAATGCTTATAATGTCGTTGTGATTTCTGTACTGAGTTGAGGAGTCGAACCCCTTTATATAGCCTTGTCTTGGGTGCCTGAGTTGCTATAGGGTGCCTCAGTTGCGGTCAAAAGTTCATCCGAAATGCTATCTTCGCGAAGCTGATAAAACCTCCTATCCAGGGCGCCCTAGACCCTCCAGGGTGCCTGGCTCATTGGGGGCGTCTTGTTCAATGAGGGCACCCAGGAAGTGTGTTCCAGCCTCTTTTGTGTTTGTCTATCTACCTTGCCTCCCATTCTAGGTACCTGCAAAATATACAAACACAAGACAAACAAATATATATCCTTAGCCTTAAAGACTTGGTTCTATCTTCGGATTTCCTGCAAAATCCTAGGTCGAACTGACGTCTGTGTTCCCTTCCCGGGGAACGCGCCTTTCGCCTACTCCTCTCAGAAGAAGGTTGCCAGCCGGCCCATCCGGTTGGACTTTTGCCCAGCTTCACTCACCAGGACTTTTGCCCAGCTTCACTCACCAGGACTTCGTGCCCAGTCCATGATCAGGACTTATTGCCCAACCCTATGTTAGAACTTCGGTGCCCAACCCTCGGCCAGGACTTATTACCCAATTCCTCGAATTAGGACTTCGTGCCCAACCCTCAATCAGGTCTTCGGTGCCCAGCCCTCGGCCAGAACTTAGTGCCCAATCCATGATCAGGACTTAGTGCCCAATTCTTCGAACCAGGACTTATTGCCTAGGTTAACTAGGACTTTTCTTCACTTTGGTACTGATTTCTTGACTTACCCTTCCCTTGTTTAATGTATCACTAACTTAAGCATATTGTTAAACATTGAAATACTCGAGGAGGACATCACTGATGCATCTTGCACCAACATCTTTCTCCTTGATAATTATAACATATGATCTTCCTTGTTCTACTTTTGCTCCTTGAACTTTTCCTACCATAAGACTTGTTAGTTGAAAGATGTTTAAAAGCTTTCCTCATTTTTATTACCATGTATGCTTCTGCATCACTATCTGTGGATGCACTTGATTCTTCCGAGTAGGATGGGAGGGCCTTCTTCTTTTTACCTTTTCCCTTGTTTGCCATAAGGACTATACTTTTTGATTGTAGACTTCTTCAATTGCTACTCCAATCCGAGTTTCATGGAGCTCCATAGTTGAGAAAAATTCTTCTAGAGAGGTTTTCTCTAGATCCTTGGATATGTAATATGTGTCCACCATTGAGCTCCAATTTGATGTTCTTAGGAAAGCATTGATGGCTTTCATCAATATGTCACGATTTGAAAGTTGCTCTCCTACACTTGTTAGTCCATTAAGTATTTCTTTAATTCTAGCATGCAAATTTGATACCTTCTCTCCTTTATCAAGCTTGATGTTGTTGAGTTGAGATAGGAGAAGATCTCTCTTTGCAAATTTTGCCTCCGAAGTGCCTTCATGAAGCTCTACTAGCTTATCGCACAAATCCTTGGCACTTGAGTAGCTCCCAATTCTTGTTACTTCTTGTTGAGGAAGCACACTTAATAAATGATGCAAAACTTTTGAATTTGCTAGATAGACATCTCTTTGCTTCTTGCTCCATCTTATTTTTTTCAAGTAGCTTGTTCTCTTGATCCCTAGGCACTTCAAAATCGGTTTCCATAATCAACATAATATCAAAATCGGTATTGAAGAATACCACCATCCTCTTTTTCCACCAAGCGAATTCTCCTTCGAATTTTAGCAGTTGGATGTGCGAGCCGACCATTTTGATAAATATGCTCTTCATGGCGGTTAGTCCATTGAAGGTGACCTCGTGCTTTGATACCACTTGTTGAGACCGATAGCACGCTAGAGGGGGGTGAATAGATTTTTCCTCTCCAATTCACTTTCTTCCTACAATTGTTTGCGAAAGTGGAAACTCAAACTATCAATTAGAACAATGCTAACTCTTTACCGTTTACGTGGTTCGGAGATTTCTTGCTCCTACTCCACGGCGTGCCCTTGAGGTGGATGAACCCTTGATCCTTCGATAGATCACTCCCCAGCAATCTCCGGTTAATGCTTTCCCCTTCTTGGTAGAGAACAACCTCTCATAAATCCTCTTCCTCTTTACAAGATGAGAGCTAGGGTTTAGGAGGATGAGAGAAGACTTGGAGCTTGAGCACTTGTACACTTGAGCAAAGATTTCACAATGAAAGCTACCCCTTTGCTAGTCTCAAGCTTCTCTTTAAATAGAGGAGAGAGCTGTTAACAAAACAGCTCAGCCCCGATACCAGTCGACTGCCCCTAGGGCCAGTCGACTGGTGTCCAACTAACGGCTACTCTAATGGCTGGATTTCGAACAGACCAATCGATTGGTCCCCAGACCAATCGACTGCTACATGCTATTCGACTTTACAGAAACATCAGTTGACTAGTTCCCATACCAGTCGACTGTATAGTGCACTCTCAGTAGTGCCAGTCAACTGCTTCCCTTGCTAGTCGACTGCCTTGTTTACAAGCTCACTTCAACCTTTCTGAAGTCCATCCTTCATGTATGCCTTGAAGTCCACTTCCTCGGCTTGCCCCTTGAAGTTCTCTTCCTTCGACTCTCGTTCCTCGAATGCGCACACAAGCCCGCGGCTTGTCTCCATGCCATTCTTCGTGTATGCCTTCGAAGTCTACTTCCTCGGCTCACCCTTTGAAGTCCTCTTCCTTCAGCTCTCGTCCCTCGGATGCTTCACTCCGTTATTCCTTATGTGTGATTCACCAAGTCCTAAAAGACTCAAACACACACATTAAAATAATATGAAAACCTAACTTAATCATATTGACATACACAACAAAACTCATGATCTACGCGATCAAACTTGGGTCGATTGCACCAATAGATATCTTATATCCATAACTTGTGAGATTAAGTCATCAATTGACTTACATGCTAGTCTCAATACATTAATATTTCCCTTGTACTTTAATGCTTGAATAAGAATAGTTAAGAGTAGTGTTGTATATATATATATATATCTTCAACCTCCCACTATCAATTCAACCAATTGATATGCTACAGAGTAGAACCTACTACCCTAGTGTATTATTATACTTATTCATCTGGCATAGGTTTGATGCAAATATAATAACCATAAACTTTGCCTTTTATTAATGAAATATGATACAAATGTTTCCTTACTAATCATCTCATAATTGTCTCTAATACTAATACTAATAGAACTAGCTCATTACTTCTAGTTATTCTTGAATCAACTAGTACCCAATTCCTATCACCTAGTTTGCAATGCTATCATTGTCTTCAAGACATATGATACCCCCCCTGACCCTGTCATTTTTCAATACCATATTTTATCTTAGGTAAACAAAATTAAGTGTCTTTTAGGATGGGCTATAAATTTTTAGGCAAGTTTCCTTTTTCTCATAAGAGGTGGAAAGGTACCTTCTTCTTTCTTAGACCTCATTAGGCCTATATTTGGCCTACACCTTGGCATGATGATCTCTATGTCTTAAAAGACTTGGAATTTAATGCTAGCATGTTGGCAGAAGATGAGGGGTTGTTACATTAAGCTAGCCTGAGCCCCAATGCTATATTATTAGAAGACACCTTTGGTGAGAACACCCCCTTGCCTAACTTCTTTATTGTTCCACCTAACTTTGTAGTGCTTTTGTAGTAAAAACCATATGGTGTAGCATCATAGAGAGCGATAGACGTGGGGGGGGGGGGGTGAATATTGCGTTCAAAAAACTAAGGCCCACGGTCCTTGACCATTTACTTTAGACAATTCTATAATTCATAAAGATATAGTACAAATTTTATGCCACTCGCCACCAATCGACTGCCCCTGGGGCAGTCTGGTCCTAGCCAAATAGCAAGCCAACGACTAGTTGTAACGGCTAGTTTTTGACCTTATCAGTTGACTGGTCCTGGACTAGTCGACTGATAAATCTGTGAGTTTGAGTTCCCTGCTGGTAGTCGACTGATTTATTCCCAGTCGACTGCCCAGCTTACAAAATCACTCTCCCTCACTCCGAAGACCCTCCTTCACGTATGCCTTCAAGTCCACTCCCTTGGCTCGCCCCTTGAAGTCCTCTTCGACCGGCTATCGTCCCTCGGATGTGCACGCAAGCCCTCGGCTTGCCTCCATGCCACCCTTCACGTGTGCCCTTTGAAGTCCACTTCCTCCGGCTTGCCCTTGGAGCCCTCTTCCCTCGGCTCTCGTCCATCGGATGTGTCCTCCATGTGTGACTTACTAAGTCCTGCAAACTCAATCACACATATCAAATCACAAGGATAAACATAACTTAAACCCTTTGCCCAAACATCAAAACACATGGTCACTCCAGACCATAGATTGCCCCAACAAAGTCGTAGTAGGTCGGGTGGACTGAGGGGTAGAAAGTCCTGGTGGGTTGAGGATCGGACATCAAATGGAAAGGGTTTCCGCTTAAGGGGGGGCTTGTGGTCCTTTGTTTGAGGGGGGATTGTTGGGGTTGCAAGGTTGCAAACATAGTCCCACATCGAAAACACATGGGAAAGATCATAGACTTATAAGGAAAAAAGATATCTCCATTAGCATGAGGCCTTTTAGGAGATCCCAAGAGCAAAACCATGAGGGCTTAGGCCCAAAGTGGACAATATCATATCATTGTGGAGATATCTAAATTCCTTTCGCTCCTAACACTCCTTAGCCTACCAAGCTTTCCTAATGTACTATCAGCTCGCCCCACCCCAATACTTAGTTATGCAAGTTTCAATCAAGTCTAGTCCTTATCTAACCATTTCTAGTCCTAAGTATGACAATTTACAAAAAAAATAAATAAATAAGCAATCAAACAATTAAACAGGCATGCAAAAGTTTATCTAATAATATAAATTATATTTCTATTGGCTCCCCCTGGATTAAAGCCTTGATGCGGTCTATCTAGGTAATGAATTTGATCCTTGGGGATCCAATAGTGGTTTGATCCTGCTTGATTTATCATGCTTAGTTTGGGAGCCCATGTTTGGACTCGAGTGCCAGTACAGTTCACAATTGAAAAGTACGATTTATAATGTGAGTTTGTTTTTTACCCAAGTTCGGATCGTTTAAGAATGACCTTTTGTTTTCCAAGAATCATATCAAGATTCTTAGAACCCAAAGTGAACCGCTCTAGGGTTACTCTAAGTTCCTTGACTTGAGTTTTCAGAGAGGAATTATTTTCCTTAAGTTGTTGGACTTGAATAGAGGTTTCTTCCTGAACGGTCTCAGTCAGTAAACTTGAGTTAGCCTCCTCCTTAAGAGCTTTTACCTCCTTTTGGAGGACCTTGACCCGAACGTTGGATTTAGCCAACTTACAAGATAGATAGGAGATTAAGTCATAGAGTTCAAGTTCAAAGTAGTCACTTATAGTGAGTCGGCCTTTTATTGACAAGGAGATCAAACCATTGCTTTGCTCTAGCTCCACTTCTAACTTGGACTCAATGTCGAGTTGGCCTTGTGTCATCAGTGGAAGAAGGTTCGAGTGGGTCAGTTCTTCTTCGTCTGACTCCTCCAAGGAAGACTCGTCCCACGTAGCTTGAAGCACCTTCTTTCGTCATTGCTTCTTTCCTTCTTTTAAGTTGAGACACTCCAATTTGAAGTGATCCTTCTTATTGCACCCGTAATAGGTGATCTCTACCTTGTTCTTCTGGCTCGTGCTTTGTTTAGTCAGATCATCCTTTGACTGAACCATTTTCTTCTTCTTCTGAACCTTGTGCTTTTTGTACATCCTCCGAACTAGATTAACTAGTTCAGTGTAATCAATATCTTCTTCATCAGACTCCGAGTCAAAGTTAGACTCAAGTTCGGGTTGTGGCTTTTTCTTCTTGAGTTTACTTGCAGCCAAAGCAATACCTCTCTCAACTAGTATATCATTTGTTTGTTCATGTATTTTAAATTCATAAAATAATTCATCTAATTTTATTGATGAAAGATCCTTAAAAACCTTGTAAGCATCCACCATGGATGCTCATAAGGTGTTCCTTGGAAATGAATTTAGTGCATACCTTACCAAGTCATGATTTTCTACCTTGTGGCTGATCGCGTGAAGGATGTTCATCACCTCCTGGATTCGAACATGTAGTTGAGTAGCAGTCTCCCCTTCTTGTGTTTTCATATTGTACAGTTTGTTCAATACCATGTCACGCTTGCTTATCTTTGTGTGGAGGTTCCTTCGTGGAGTTCGATAAGCTTGTTCCACAATGTTGGGACCGGGTGCATGTTGACAAGGATACAGGTTCGTAAATTTTAAAATATTAACGTGCAGCGGAAGAATTAGCATAAATAATTTCTTAAATTATTTTCAACCACGTATCTAGCATGCGACCTTATGATGTGTGGACATGATCATAAATTAAAATTTTGCGAAAAGTAAACTAATTTACTTCAATACCTCGCGTAACTCGAAGTAACGGACGAGATCCAACCGTAGCGTCCCTTGGAAGCTCCGCCTCTATTCGCGTCCACGCCGAGTTCTCTTCGGGATGACTTCGCAAAGTCACGAGTTTTGTGCCGACGAGAACTACTAGATTCTCTAAAGGCACAACTAGAAGATCAAGAGAGAAGAAAGGAAACTAACTACCAAGAAACGGAATCTTAATTCCGGGAAGGAAGGAGTTGCGATCCGCTTCTTCTTCTTCTTGGTTGGCTTCTCCTTGGTGATGATGACCCACGGCAACCTCAAGGGAGGGTGGTGCGCCGGCCCTAGGGTGGATGTGCGCCGGCCCTAGCAAGTAGAGGAGGGCGCCGGCCCTAGGAAGAAAGGAGAAGGAGAGGGAGAGATTAAGAGAGAGAGAGGGAGAGAGTTAATCTCTTGATTAATTGATTGGAATTCAAGGCTTGCCTTTGGTTCCTTTATATAGTAGCATCTCCCTTAGTAAGTCTCCCCTTTAACGGAATCAACGGAATAATTTTCATAAGAAATTTATCTTATAAATTTTCTTATGAATTATTTCGTTATGCCTAGTTTTATTATAACTAACTTTATAATAAAACCAAATACATCTCTCCTTTAATTATGGAATAAATTTTACAAGAAATTTATAAATTTTTCTTATTATGGGAAAATCAATTCATAATTGATTTTATAAAATTAAAATAAACCATTCCATGGATCATTTTAATTTCCATAAAAAGGAATAAATTTCTACAAATTTCTTCATATAAATTTCTTTATACAAATTTATTTATCCATAATTTATAAAACAAATCGCGCTAGATTTATTTTATTAATTAAACCAAATAAATTGGTTTCTCCCCATTATTGTGGCCGGCCAAACCAAAGAGGGCACCCTCTTTGGCCGGCCACACCAAGCCTCAACCACACGAATTAAACACATTTAATTCGTCCAATAAGCCTTCAAAAGACTTAGCCATTTTAAGCTTCCCATGCGCCTCTGATAAATTCAGATTCGACTTATTTCTCTTGATCGAAAAATCCAATTTTCAACTCGTTTTAAATCCCTCGGATCACTCGTTTTAAATCCCTCGGATCCCTCGGATCACTCAGTCGCTCAATGTACCCCAACATCTTTAACACAAACTGCGAGGCAAAAGTGCCTTCCTGCATCTTAGTGGTGAAGAGGAGTCTGAACCTTTCGGATCTTGCCTGCTCTTCAAACAACTCATGAAGATGGAAGATGATGGTATAAGCATCCATATGCTCATGCTGCTTTTGCAACTCAGGCACCATAGAGGCTAGCATGATGCAACTCGCAAGTTCAGAATCGGTCACATGTTTCTGATAGGCCACTTTCCGGAGGATGGTTGGGAAGTTGATCTTCAAGGACATAGGCAAGCTTCTCTGCCTTGAGGACTATCCTCAGGTTTCGAAGCCAGTCCATGAAGTTTGGCCCAGTCAGTTTATTGGTGTCCAAAATGGAACGCAAATTCAGAGAAGACATGATCGAGTGATTATCCTAGAAATACAAATTGAGATTATGTGAGAAGAATGATTAAATAATGTATCAACATACATTAATAAAAATCCTATTTATTTTTCAAATTGAATAACCCTTTTTATCAATTCGGGAGATCGTAGGAACATCTCCAAATAGGTTGATATCCAACCATAGATAAGAACCACCATGGCTGTGGCCATCAAGTTTTTCTTAGTTATAAAGGTAGGTAATTATACCGATTACATATCACATATATGTAACTATCACTTTATGCTATCAACTAATTGAATGTTTGCATAAATCATTGGGTTGTTAACTCGTTAACATGTATGCAACAATATACATAGCACCCAACTGCACCTCTCATTACATCGACCTTGGCTGTGGCACAACAAATCGATGTTCCAAGCTTAAGGCTGACCCATTAATCAAGAAATAGTTTCAATATGGTTGGAGCTCATTCAATCGTTTAGTCAGGCTTGGATGTGTCCAACAACCAAAACTAAGGATTGACCTCTGACTCCAACTATATTATTCATAAACTAATTCCATGGTTTGAACATGTTGAGGTTCAAGCCGGGCATGGATGTGTCCATCAACCCAAACGAGAAACAAAACTCCGATTCTAACCATATTAATCGAAGGTGTTGGCCTTAATATTTTGTAAGGGGTTTTGGGTCTCATCCTTTCTTTTCTAAGCACATTCATGACATATAATTATGTCATGACTAACGATTTCCTTAATAAAGTATGTATGTGACTTAATTTATCAAGTCTCATTAATTGAATTAGGAACCGGATTTCCTAATTCTAATTTCATACTTTATTGAAGGAATTGTTTTGGGAAACAATTCCTAAATTGTCATAATCAATTTCGGAAATAATATGTTTAAGACTTTGATTTCTCTAAATCAAATCTTATTAAATTAAGAGATAGATTCCCTTAATTCAACCACATATTATTTTCATGAAAATCTCATTTAAGAAAGCTCTATAGGAAACCATTTTCCTAATTAATTTTGGAGACAACAATATGCAAGAGCATCACCTCTTAAATCATATTTTATTCATGGATTTAATTAATTACAACAAATTGTTTTCTAAGGGTGGCTCCCCGAGGCTCAGATACCCAAAGAAAAGAAATTTGTCGTAAATTCAATTTGGTCCGCTTCGGAAGCGTAACCAAATTAAACATGACAATTTCATTTAAAATTGGGAAATTAAATTACAACAACTAACTTTAAATTGGACGGCTCCCCGAGGCTCAATCCAAAATAAAGAATTTTGTTGACAATTTAAAACCCAATTTAAATTTAATTGTCAATTAATTGTCCATAAATTTTTCTAGACTTTCTTGAAAGAAAGTGCCCAAAATTGCGAGATTTCATAATAGGTTTTCAGAATAATTGTAAGTTTCTGGTACAAAGAAAACTTACATATTTCCAAAATTGGAAAATTTCTAAAAATAGAAAATTTCCAAAATTGGAAAGTTTCCAAAGATGGGAAGTTTTCACAATTATCATAAAATTTCAGAAACTAGGATATTTCAAACGTTTGCGAAATTTCATAAGGATTTCCAAACTTTGAAATTCCTAAATCTAAAATTTATAATAATTGGAAAGTTTCCATAATTGAAAATTTTTCTAAAATTGAGATTATGACAAAGTTTTCTGCAAAACAATTATATGATTATGTCGAACACTAACCGGCTCTGATACCACTGTTGGGACCGGGTGCATGTTGACAAGGATACGGGTTCGTAAATTGTAAAATATTTACGTGCAGCGGAAGAATTAGCATAAATAATTTCTTAAATTATTTTCAACCACGTATCTAGCATGCGACCTTATGATGTGTGGACATGATCATAAATTAAAATTTTGCGAAAAGTAAACTAATTTACTTCAATACCTCGCGTAACTCGAAGTAAGGGACGAGATCCAACCGTAGCGTCCCTTGGAAGCTCCGCCTCTATTCGCGTCCACGCCGAGTTCTCTTCGGGATGACTTCGCAAAGTCACGAGTTTTGTGCCGACGAGAACTACTAGATTCTCTAAAGGCACATCTAGAAGATCAAGAGAGAAGAAAGGAAACTAATCACCAAGAAACGGAATCTTAATTCCGGGAAGGAAGGAGTTGCGATTCGCTTCTTCTTCTTCTTGGTTGGCTTCTCCTTGGTGATGATGAGCCACGGCAACCTCAAGGGAGGGTGGTGCGCCGGCCCTAGGGTGGATGTGCGCCGGCCATAGCAAGTAGAGGAGGGTGCCGGCCCTAGGAGGAAAGGAGAAGGAGAGGGAGATATTAAGAGAGAGAGAGGGAGAGAGTTAATCTCTTGATTAATTGATTGGAATTCAAGGCTTGCCTTTGGTTCCTTTATATAGTAGCATCTCCCTTGCTAAGTCTCCCCTTTAACGGAATTAACGGAATAATTTTCATAAGAAATTTATCTTATAAATTTTCTTATGAATTATTCCGTTATGTCTAGTTTTATTATAACTAACTTTATAATAAAACCAAATACATCTCTCCTTTAATTATGGAATAAATTTTACAAGAAATTTATAAATTTTTCTTATTATGGGAAAATCAATTCATAATTGATTTTATAAAATTAAAATAAACCATTCCATGGATCATTTTAATTTCCATAAAAAGGAATACATTTCTACAAATTTCTTTATATAAATTTCTTTATACAAATTTATTTATCCATAATTTATAAAACAAATCGCGCTAGATTTATTTTATTAATTAAACCAAATAAATTGGTTTCTCCCCATTGTTGTGGCCGGCCAAACCAAAGAGGGTGGGCACCCTCTTTGGCCGGCCACACCAAGCCTCAACCACACGAATTAAACACATTTAATTCGTCCAATAAGCCTTCAAAAGACTTAGTCATTTTAAGCTTCCCATGCGCCTCTGATAAATTCAGATTCGACTTATTTCTCTTGATCAGAAAATCTAATTTTTAACTCATTTTAAATCCCTTGGATCACTCGTAGTGCGTGTGACTAAATAGGCTTTCGATTTATGTTGGCCGTCTATAATTAACCAATTATAGAACGATCATGAGTGGCACCTAGTAGTACATCATGATCCCCAATTAATCGAAAGATCAACGGTTGACCTCAGATATAATTCTGAAACCCTTCAGTAGCTCTAATGAATCGTGCCTCATTCCCTTCACCATCTTATACCCACTTGGTTCAGGACATGGTCTGTGTGTGTCAGTTCCCACTAGGCTGACTACGTCACACCTAGCCCAAGTAGTGTCTTTCTCGTCCTTTGGATTTCTAATTACTCTCATGTATTTAAGAGACTCATACTCTAAACATGATATGCTCTGGCCAGAGGCTTTGAGTAACAATCCGACGATAGGCCTGGGTATACATCTCCTCGCAAAGAGTGGTGAATCCTTTGTAGGCTGTTCAAACATCTTCGGGCACTTCGGCTTATACCCAACCATCCTGGGTCCACACCTCCTTGGAGATGCTTGCTTAAGATGTTAAAGTATAAGTCTCCATGACCAAGATGACTTGAACACCGCAAGTCAAAGAAACATCGCACTTAAGCTGCGGTAAGAACTTCATTGACATATCTATATGTAGATTACCATATGAAGTTTTACAGCTAGTCACTCCAATGAACTAGTTCCCTTAACTAGCATTCATGTTTATCTCCGGACATCCCAATGTCACCAGCCAGTGAGAATCAGCTGATTAGAGAATAACCCATGCTAGTCTCAACAGAATTGATAGTGTCCGTTTTTATCAATTCATCGACTAGGGATATTTTCAATACTTCACAATTGCACATGTAGAGATAATCACTAGTTGTGATCCCATCACAAATTCTCTTATGCTGTGAATTGTATTGCGGACATTCTGTAGATGAGTTTAAGATCCCAATCAAATACATAAACATGTATACTCAAATAGTGAATTATCATTTATTAAAATAAATGTTTACAACCATAAGGCGATTGCCTTAGGACACTTCTCTCATATCACTAACACACAATGCTTTTGTGTTGTTCAAGGAGCCAATGCCGTTGAGCTCTTCTTTAGTGAGACCACACTAGAGGGTTTGGGTCACCTTGGCATCCGCTTCTATTTTCTTCATCAAAGTAGAGTCCCATTCAGTGTATCCCAATAGCTCGCCTTGTGTATTTCGTAGAATGTCGAGGCTACCTTGGATGATGATCCACATGTCCACCTGAGTTTTCAGGTCGACTTTCATACAACTTTTCCAGTAGCCAAAGTCCTCTCTAGAAAATAGAGGAGGACAGGCGGTGCCATAGCCTTCTTGTTGGGCCATTGAGGGAGAAGGAGAGAATCTTGCAAAAACATAAATAGAGAAACTCGTACCAAGACTTGGTCTTGGATTAGTAGTGCGGGAAGAAATAAAAGAGAAAAAAAAATCTCGAGTGTGTTGCACCAACTTTCAGAAACAAAAAATTTATGAACGAGAAAATACCAAAAGGAGGTAATAATACGATTTCTGATTAGTTCGAAAAACATAAATCCAAAAAAATGGCTCAAATGGTGGTTTCACCAAATCTGACCAACTCCCGCTCTAATACCAATTGTAGGATCATAGAGAGAGATGGGAGGGGGGGGGTGAATATCATGTTCAAAAAACTCTTCGAATTCGTAAAAGTAAGCAAGTACGTAGCGGGAAAAGCAAAGCGCTAACACATTTATTTTTTACTTGGTTTGGAGTCTTGTAATGGCTCCTACTCCAAGGGATACGGTCCTTGACCATTTACTTTAGGCAATTCTATAATCCGTAAAGATGTCATACAAATTTCAAGGACAATGCAAGTAAGAGTAAATACAAAGTATACCGACAATAGAGAGTAAGAAGAACTGAAGTGCGTCTTTGTCGGAGTGGCGTTTTGGCATTGTTGAATCATTTCGGCGCAGCACACGAGAGCACAAGTGATGTAGAAAGTTGAACCTGAGTCTCTGGTGAAATACCCTTATATAGGGTCATGTGGGTGCTCGTAAGCCTATAGGGGCACCCGTGTTGCTTCAATCCAGCCACGACCTTATCCCTGCTTAGTCCAAGATTTATCCTCACTCGGGTGTCTACTACTCTTGGGCACCTGTGTTGCTGACGTGGAGCCTCTACTCAGCGTGCGCTAACTCAGTAGAGCCCTGGCTGAGTCACAGGTACACGGGCGCCTGAGTCCCTCTTGAGCGCTTGTGTTCTCGGGCGCACGAGTCCCTCTCGGGCGCCTGAGTCCCTGTAACGACCCGGAAAATTTTCTCAATATTTTCTTTAAAAATAGTGACCATGCCTAGATAGATTCTTAAGGAGCATGGGGACACTAGTATAAACCTTAGCGTGGTGATCCATGATTTTCGATATAAAATAAGAAGCTAAGTGCTAATGGGCTTTACATGAGTTTTCTAGTACCATGTTTATTAGTAGATTTTAGGTAGAATTTAATATAAATAGAAATGGATTTAAATTAGGAATATTAGCATGGCTATGGGTAGGCCTTAGGGGGCATTGCCAAATTTAAAAGAAAAATAAATTAAAATAAAAATAAAAATAAAGTGCATGCACTAAGGATTGAACCTTGGACCTAGTATAACACCATGCATGTACTAACCAATTCACCTAGCAAGGGAGTGCTAGTAGAGAATGAAGAGAATTTTGGTTAAGGCTTAGGGAAGTGAAGAGTCATCAAGAGAAGAGGCACCATGACCCTTCACTTGCCCCCCTTCATGTGGTATAAAAGAGGGGATGAGAGAAGAGGAGGCATAGGAGTTCTCTTTTCTTTCCTTCTTCCACCAAAGCCATTCCTCTCCCTCTTCTTCCTTCTCCTAGCCGAAACCCACCAAGGCTCCTCTCCCTTGGAAAAACTTCACAAGGGGACTTTCTCTTGAAGATCCAAGGCTCCTACAAGGCTACAAGGGCTAAGGGTGATCAAGGGACAACAAGGTCTTCATCATCTTCTCGATTTAAGGTCTAAAAACCAAGTCAACAAGAGTAAGACTCCCTCACCTGTGGTATAATAGTTTTCCTTTGATGTTTATCATGATTTAAGTCTTTACTTTAAGATCTAAGTTGAGAAATCCATGAAAGTGGGCTCCTAGGGTTTCGGCCACCACCATGGTTCCAAGGCTAGGATTAGTTCTAACTTCCTAATGATGTTTCTTATGTTTTCTCATGATGCAAGGGATGTTCATGGTGATTTATGTGAATTTTACATGACTTATGAACCTTGTAAGTTTCGGCCAAGATGGGTTATAGGGCAAGAATTTAGGGTTAACTTCAAGCATGGGTTCAAATGTTTTCCTATGGAATTATATGTAAGGTATAGGATGTAAATTTGGAACTTCATGAATTTCTTCATGTGTTGGTGACCCATTAGGGTTTCGGCCAAGTCAAGTGGGATGACTAGGATTTAGGGTTAGCTCTAAATATGGGGTCCAATGACTTACTATGACATTGTAGGTAATGTATGGGTTCCTTTTTACCTATGGGACCTTCTCATGTTGCTTGAATGAAGAGACCCTCTTCCATTGAATATTCGGCCAAGACCCTAATCTAGGGTTTGGTTTGGGTTAAGGTCTCAAGGATACTTGATTATAGGTTATTATGATGTAAGTATATGGTTAAGCATGATGTAAGGATTTTTATGTTACCAAAACCCTAGCTTCATATGTTATGTATCATGACTTCGTATGTTTAGGTTATATGTTATGTTTTATTCATGAATGTTTTAACCGTATGCCATGAACACATGTATTTGATGTAGGTTTCATGTTATATAGAATGATGCATGTATGTCGGTAAATGCCTATAATAGATATATGTTTATGAAGGTCTATGCATGCTCTATGATGAATGCCATGAACCTAAGTAATGTAGAATGCCATGAACCTAAATAGTATGTACTTTGTTCATAAGAACTTCACCCATGCATGCCCTATGATGGATACTATGATTATGTATGTATGTCATGTTTTACAAAAGAAGAAGATGAATGAAGACAATGTTTATGCCTTAAATACGAATGATAAGTATGAATGATTAAGGTATAATGATGTTATGAATTAAGTATGAATGATGAAATGCCAAGTATGATTTATGTCATGATAAGGGATGGGCACCTTAAGAACGCCTCGGTTCTGGAACTACCGTAGCTGTTCCTACTCTTATGCTATGCTTCATGAAACAAGATTATGTTTATGCCATGTATGTCAATGAATGATAAAGCATGCAAAGTTATTTTACTTTATGAATGGGCTTGTACCGGACCGAAGTAAGGGTCCAAGGGATGGGCACCTTAAGAACGCCTCGGTTCTGGACTACTATAGCTGTCCACGGTTCTGGGACTACCGAAGCTGTCCAACAGGGATGAGCACCTTAAGAACGCCTCGGTTTTTGGAACTACCGTAGCTGTTCCTACCCTAGTAGGTCGAGGCTCGCTACCTCGTATTTACTTAGGGATGCACGCTTATGATGTATGTATGTGGTACAAGCTGGGGACCCCAATGATGTTATGTTTATGTTTAAGTATCTAAAAATATGATTTTAAATTAAGCATCCTTATGTATATGCATTTAACTCATGCATTCATTCATGTTATGCATGATGCCATGATAAGAATGTTCTACGCTTATGTTTATGTTCAGAATATGCTTATGTCCATGTTAGGAAATATGCCATGATAAGTATGTTTTATGTTTATGTTCATGCTAAGAATTGTGCCATGACAAGTATGTATATGCTTTATGATATGTCAAGAACTGTGCCATGGGTTAAGTATATGTTAAGGACGTGATATGTTTATGTTATGCGATGTATGTTTTAGTGAGTAGGAAAGAGTCTTACTAAGCCTGTGTGCTTATAGTCTTATTTCTTATACCGCAGATCAAGCAAGAGGATACTAGGGGAAGCAACAGAAAGGGCACGAGTGTGTGTGTGGCAGTGACATGGCAAAAGAAAAAGAGAAAGCTTCTACTATTTATGCTTTGTCACATGTTCTACATTTTGCATATTCCTAATAGGTTTCATACTATGCTTATGATGGTTTGTCTAGGAAAAGATACACTTGCTACTCATGTTACTCACGGATGACTTATAGGATGTTATATCATGATGCTACCTATGACGTTTATATGCTAAGTTACCATGTCATCATGTTAGGAGAATGATAATTAAGATATGTATGTATGATTTAAGTACTAGTCGCATGCATGAATTAAGTAAGTTTTTATTTTATCCCTTCCGCTGCAATACGATGTTCATATGTATGTTAGCGTAACGCCACCTCCCGCCACATCGGAAGGTATGGGGAAAAAGGCGGGCGTTACAGTCCCTCTAGTTGCTGGTTTGCTAAGCTGCAACACAAGATTAGTCCAACAATAATATTCAAAGGAAAATGCATGCATGACAGTCAGTGCTATCCGATCTTGACTTTCAGGTTTTAATTGAAATCATAGGTCAGACTGACGCTTACTATTTCCTCTTCCGGGGAACGCATTCTCACCTACTCCACTTGGAGAAGCTACCTGTTGCCAATCGGCACCTTCTGGTTGGACTATTGCTCGACCTATTGTTGAGGGAATCGGCCCAAGGAGGATTGGGAAGATCATGGTTTTGATGTGTGTGTGCCAATATGTTTAAGGTTAGGGTGTTGTGTTGTTATTTGATATGTGTGATTGAGTTTGCAGGACTTGGAGAATCACACATGGAGGACTTATCCGAGGGACGAGAGCCGAGGGAGGAGGACTCCAAGGGCAAGCCGAGAAGTGGACTTCAAAGGGCACACGTGAAGGGTGGCATGGAGGCAAGCCAAGGGAAGGCTTGTGTGCACATCCGAGGAACGATATCCGATGGAAGAAGACTTCAAGGGGTAAGCCAAGGGAGTGTACCTGAAGGCACACGTGAAGGAGGGTCGTTGAAGTGAGGATGAGTATTTGTACAAGCTGGGCAGTCGACTGGGAGAAAGGCAGTCGACTGCCAGCACAAACAGAAACTCACAGAATATTTTCGGCCTGGACTAGTCGACTGCCCAGGAGCAGTCGACTGGTAACCCCGAAAACTAGCCATTGAGTTAGCCGTTGGCTAGCAATTAAGGCTAGACCAGTCGACTTCCCCAGGGGCAGTCAACTGGTAGCGTGCTGGACAACTCGTGGAGTTGTCCTTTACTCTTATTTAAAGGGGACTTTTGGCACGAGAAAGGTACGGTCCTTTACTGTACCAAAGTGCTGCTAGTGCCAAAGTGATCAGTTCTTCCTCTAGCTTTCATTTCAATCTTGTAAAGAGGAAGAAGACAACCTTGTAAAGGTTTTCTCCACCTTGAAGGAGACTTTTCATAGTGGAGGTGGTGTACTCGTGTGGATCCTTGGATTAGTCACCTTTCGGGGTGGATACCAAGTAAATTCTTCTTGTTATCATTGAATTTCATATTTTCATTATATTTTTGTATTGTGCTAACCCTCTTGTAGAGAGAATTCGAGATAAGTGCTATTCACCCCCCCTCTAGCAAGCGCCACGATCTAACAAGTGGTATCAGAGCCGGTTCGCTTCGGGAGAACTCACCGTCGACCGGAGTAACAAGAAATGACGTTTCAAGAGGGCTATAGCACCGCAAGGCCACCGTTCTTCGATGGAAACGACTTCGCCTATTGGAAAGGTAGGATGGAGTACTATTTGATGAATGACATTGAGAATTGGATGAGTGTTGTAGATGGCTTCGATGCACCCGCCAACGAAAGAGGAGAGCCACTACCAATGAGAACTTGGCCAAAGGAAGTCATGAAGAAGGCGCAAGCAAACGCGAAGGCCACCACAACACTTCAATGCGGATTGTCAAAGGAACAACTCAACAAAGTAGGGCCTTTCAAGAGCGCAAAGGAATTATGGGAGAAACTCGTTGAACTCAACGAAGGATCAAATGAGTCAAGAAGGGCAAAGAAGGACCTCTTAGTGGCTCAACTACAATCACTATCAATGAAGACCAACGAGACGGTTAGCCAACTACATGGAAGGGTAAAAGAAATTATCAACGAGCTCCATGTAATTGGTGAGAAGGTTGAGAACCGAGATCTCGTGAGGTATGTTTTACAATCATTCCCTAGGACTACATTGTGGGCATCAATGGTTGATGCCTACAAAGTATCAAGGGATTTATCTACGGTAAAGTTAGATGATTTGTTTTGTGAATTTGAGTTACATGAGCAAGCTAACATTTCTTCCAAAGAAAAAGGTGTGACATTCATTGTAGAAAAGGAAAAGAAAAAGAAGAAGGAGAAGAAGAAGATCATCTACTCCTCATCATCCGAATCGGAGGAGTCAAGCACATCAATGGATAGCGATCAAGAGACGTTCATGGTAAGAAAATGCGTAGAGCCTTTAAAAGTTTTTCTAACAAGTCTTATGCTAGGAAAGGTTCAAAGAGTAAGAGCAAAGGAAAAGACATCATTTGCTACAATTGTCACCAAGAGGGACACATGAAGAATGAGTGTTCACAACTAAAGAGAAGAGAAGAAAAGAAGGAGGAGAGAAAGAGGGGTGACAAGAAGAAATTCAAGGGAAAGGAGAAGAGTGCCACAAACCTCAAGGCCACTTGGGATGATCCATCATCATCGGAGGAAGAAGGAGATCAAGTGTCACACTTCACACTAATGGGAGTGGACAATTTGGAGTCATCCGACGATGAGAGGAGTTCTAGTAGTGAAGATGGAAGTGAAAGTTCATCATCCGAATCTGAGGCTTCGGTAAGTGAGGTATATAGTCTACCCTCCTGTACTCTTGTCAAAATTATTACTAGTACAAATATGAATTTGGCTAAAGCTAGGAGGAAAATTAAGGAGTTAAAGAATGAAGTTTGCATGCTCAAAGTAGAATTGAAAAATGTTCCCTCTATTGTTTCAAATGATGCATATTTAGAAAAAGAAAATAGGGAACTAAGGGAAAAGGTAGAGGACCTCACCAAGGCACTTAGAAAGTTTCAAGTTGGCTCTAGCAACCTTGATATGATTATAAATAGTCAAAGAGCCGTTTACAACAAAGCGGGATAGGTTATAGGCCAAAAATCAAGGAAGTAGCTTTTGTTTCACTTATGGGTAGAAAGGGTGCTTCTAGGAGACAAGGGGTTAAGGGAAATACAAAGAAGGCTTGGGTACCAAAGAAGTATTTAAATGATTCTTGTGGAACTAAAATTTGAGTACCAAAAGCTTGTGTTTTCCATGTTGTATAGGTGAAAGTGAAGGATGCCTCAAAAATGTGGATTGTAGATAGTGGGTGCTCAAGACATATGACCGGAGATGTGAACAAGTTCTCCACTATTAGCTATCTAAGGGAAGGAACCGTATCATTCGGAAATAGTGGGAAACTCAAAATCATTGGTAGGGGCACCATTGAGGTATCTCCTACAATCACTATCCACAAAGTTCTTTTAATTAAGGGAATGATTTTAATTTACTTAGTGTAAGTCAACTTTGTGATGCAGGATATAGGGTTGAGTTTCATGCTAGAAAGTGTCTAATTAAGCAAAATGGATCTGAAAATGTTATGCTAGAAGGATATAGAGAGGCTAATCTTTACTATCTTAATCTTGCTTATGCTTCTAACAATTTGCCTAAGTGTCTCATATCTAAAGAAGAAGAAGGGTGGTTGTGGCACCGGAGACTTGGGCACATCAACATGAAAAATATTGCAAAAGTTGCAAAGGAGGAGTTGGTGAAGGGGCTTCCCATGATCAAGTATGAAAAGACCAAGATGTGTGATGCATGCCAAGAGGGTAAGCAATCAAAATCATCACACAAAGGTAAAACTTTAACTAGCACTACTTTACCTTTAGAATTATTACATATGGACCTCTTTGATTGTCATAACACTCCCTCACTAGTAGGAAGTAAGTATTGTTTAGTGATTGTAGATGACTTTTCTAGATTCACTTGGGTGTTTTTCATGAAACATAAGGATGATACCTTAGAGATTTTCATAGGTTTTAGTAAGAGGGTTGAAAATGAAAAACACCTCAAGATTAACCGAATTAGGAGTGACCATGGTGGGGAGTTTGAAAATTCAAACTTCTCATAATTTTGTTTAGAAAATGGGTACAAGCATGAATTTTCATGCCCAAGGACCCCTCAACAAAATGGTGTAGTAGAAAGAAGAAATAGGGCATTACAAGAGGCCGCTAGGACTATGCTTAATGCATATTCTCTTCCTAGCTATTTTTGGGTCGAAGCGGTAAATACCGCTTGTTACATTCAAAATCGGGTATTAATTCATAGGTTTTTAGGAAAAACTCTATTTGAGTTGTGGAATGGAAGAATTCCACAAGTTCATTACTTTAGGGTTTTTGGATGTAAAGTGTACATTTTGAACATCAAGGATGACTTGAGGAAGTTTGAATCTAAGGTGGATGAGGGGATTTTGGTTGAATATTCATCCACTAGTAGAGGTTATAGGGTATATAACAAAAGGACTAAGGTAATTGAGGAGTCATCTAATGTGAATTTTGATGAGTCAACAAACACCTATCCTAGGAAGTCCTCTATTGATAAGGACATAGAGGAAAGTCAACCCCTTACTCAAGAAATTCAAGACCTACATTTAGGGGGCAATGATCAAGGGGGAGAGAGAAGTACACTAGAGGATGAGGATCATGTAATCAATGAACCCATAACCTCTAGGCCCTTAAGACATCACCAAGATCACCCCATTGACCAAATAGTGGGTGATGTCACTCAAGGGGTAAGGACTAGGTCTTACTTTAGGGAACATAGTAGTCAAATTGCCTTGATTTCTCAATTAGAACCGAAATATATTGATAAGATATTAGGTGATGTGGATTGGGTCCTAGCTATGCAAGAGGAGTTAAATCAATTTGAAAGGAGTGAAGTATGGGAGTTGGTTCTTAGACCCAATGATTGCACTATTGTCACCACTAGATGAGTCTTTATGAACAAGCTAGATGATCAAGGAAAGATAACTAGAAATAAGGATAGGTTGGTAGTTAGGGGGTTTAATCAAGTTGAGGGACTAGACTATGATTAGACATATGCCCCCGTAGCTAGATTAGAGTCCATTAGAATTTTACTAGCATATGCCGCTCACATGGGTTTCACACTTCACCAAATGGATGTGAAGTCGGCATTCCTTAATGGGGTCATTAAGGAAGAGGTCTATGTATAACAACCTCCCGGGTTTGAAAACCCAAATTACCCTAGACATGTCTACAAATTAAGAAAAGCCTTGTATGGATTGAAACAAGCTCCTCGGGCTTGGTATGAAAGGCTTTCCTCATTCTTAGTATCCAAGGGTTTTAGGAGAGGAATAATTGACCCAACTTTGTTCCTAAAATCTAAGGATAAGGACATATTTGTGGCCCAAGTCTATGTGGATGATATTATTTTTGGGTCCACAAATAGTGAATTCCTACATGAGTTCATTAAGTGTATGGAAAATGAATTTGAGATGAGTCTTGTAGGAGAATTGACTTTCTTTTTAGGTCTACAAATTAAGCAAACAAATGAAGGGACTCATGTGTATCAAACTAAATATGCTAGGGAAATGCTAAATAAATTTGGACTAGAAAATGCTAAGGTAGCATCTATCCCTATAGGAACAAATGTCAAAATGGATAGTGATGTTGAAGGAAAAATGGTAGACTCAAAACAATATAGGAGCATGATTGGTAGTCTATTGTACCTAACCGCTAGTAGACCTGATATATTATTTGCGATAGGTATGTGTGCAAAGTATCAACCATGTGCCAAAGAGTCTCATTTAGTGGTAGCAAGGAAGATCCTAAGGTATATTAAAGATACTCTTAATGTCGGGCTTTGGTATCCTAGAACCTCAAATGTTGATCTTTTTGGATTCACTGATTCGGACTATGCGGGATGTAAACTAGATAGGAAGAGTACTAGTGGAGGATGTCAATTCCTTGGGTCATCTTTAGTTAGTTAGAGTAGTAGGAAACAACCATGTGTTGCCCTATCAACAACGGAGGCCGAATATGTGGCAATGGGTGGTTGTGTGTCCCAACTACTTTGGATCATGCACACCTTAGAGGATTATGAGTTATATTACTCCAAGGTCAAGGTTTTGTGTGATAATGTAAATACAATTAACTTGACTAAAAATCTGGTTCACCATTCTAGAACAAAACACATTGAAGTGAAGCATCACTTCATTAGGGATCATGTGGCAAGGGGAGACATAGAATTACACTATGTTGAGTCTAAGTCAAACCTTACCGACATTTTTACCAAGCCTCTTCCCGAATCGGAGTTCACATCTTTACGAAGAGGCCTTGGTATGTGTTTTGTAGAAGTATAGGATGAGCCTTGGAGCAATACAACAGGAAGGTGGTGCTTGATCCATTAGGATGATACAAATGATTCACTTGTGCTTGTGGCATAGTGTTGGGTCATTAGAAGTATCAAATTATGAAAAATAGACCAACCATGGGGAAAACAAGTGTTTAATTAATGGATATCTTGTCCAAAGATCATGGTTGGACATTTTAAACCTTTGAAAACCATTTTATATTTTATATGTTTTGCCATAAGCTTGGAATATGTATGATTGCAAAATTAGATTGAAAACTTGATACAAAGTTAGTATTTTTCAAGATATTTGAACTTTATTAAAAAAGTCAAACATGTTTAGCTTTTTCACAAAACTATATTTTTCCCTGATAAAGTATATCATATGAAACATGTTTGCAAATTTTTACAATTTTTGAATTTTTGAAATTTTTGGGGAGTTTCTGAATTTCGGCTCAGAAACTGAAAGTCTGACTGACAGAGTATCATCGACTGCTCCTTGGGACAGTCGACTGGCACGGCTGAATTCAGAACACTGAAGATTTTCAGAAATGAATTATGTTCTCATTTGATGCCATGGGTTAGGATTGCTTGGGACAATCTTTTTGATGGTGTCAAAGGGGGAGAATGGGTGGTTTAAGTTAGGTTTGTAACCTAACTTTGGTTAATTGGTTTATGAAAATTGAAAATGGAGAAGACATAGGTGAAGGGGGAGGTTATCTCTTTGTTTTACTATGTCGTGTTGTTTCAATTACTGTTGTTGGTTATTATTTACTCCCTAACTTAAACATATTGTCACACATCAAAAAGGGGGAGATTGTTGAGGCAATCGGCCCAAGGATGATCTGGAAGATCATGGTTTTGATGTGTGTGTGCCAATATGTTTAAGGTTAGGGTGTTGTGTTGTTATTTGATATGTGTGATTGAGTTTGCAGGACTTGGAGAATCACACATGGAGGACTTATCCGAGGGACGAGAGCCGAGGGAGGAGGACTCCAAGGGCTAAGCCGGAAGTGGACTTCAAAGGGCACACGTGAAGGATGGCATGGAGGCAAGCCAAGGGAAGGCTTGTGTACGCATCCGAGGGACGATAGCCAGTGGAAGAAGACTTCAAGGGGCAAGCCAAGGGAGTGTACCTGAAGGCACACGTGAAGGAGGGTTGTTGAAGTGAGGATGAGTGTTTGTACAAGCTGGGCAGTCGACTGGGAGAAAGGCAGTCGACTGCCACCATAAACAGAAACTCACAGAATGTTTTCTGGCCTGGACTAGTTGACTGCCCCAGGAGCAGTCGACTGGTAATTCCGAAAACTAGCTAGCCGTTGGCTAGCAATTAAGGCTAGCGACTGCCCCAGGGGCAGTCGACTGGTAGCGTGCTGGACAACTCGTGGAGTTGTCCTTTACTCTTATTTAAAGGGACTTTTTGGCACGAGGAAGGTACGGTCCTTTACTGTACCAAAGTGCTGCTAGTGCCCAAAGTGATCAGTTCTTCCTCTAGCTTTCATTTCAATCTTGTAAAGAGGAAGAAGACAACCTTGTAAAGGTTTTCTCCACCTTGAAGGAGACTTTTCATAGTGGAGGTGGTGTACTCGTGTGAATCCTTGGATTAGTCACCTTTCGAGTGGATACCAAGTAAATTCTTCTTGTTAGCATTGAATTTCATATTTTCTATTATATTTTTGTATTGTGCTAACCCTCTTGTAGAGAGAATTCGAGACAAGTGTTATTCACCCCCCTCTAGCAAGCGCCACGATCTAACACCGAAGACTTCGGATCTCATGACGCCCGTACCTTGACTCGTCCTGACTTCTGTCCATTGTCCTCGCTTGGCTAAAACTTCTACCTAATCTTCTGGATCAGGACTTCAGTGCCCAACCCCCGGTTAGGTCTTCATGTCCTGTGTTCTGAACCAGGTATTCATGTTCAACTTCACTCACTAGGTCTTCAGTACCCAACCGTTGGTCAGGTCTTTGTGCCCAGCTTCACTCACCAGGTCTCGATGTCCAGTCCTCGACCAGGATTTTGTGCTCAATCCTGCAGATCAAGACTTCATGCCTAATTACACCAAGACTTTCCTGCACACTCAGGGCAACTGATTAGAAACAAAAACACACTTAACTTTGAACCCTTTCCATTATCAAAACAAAGTTTGACAACGCATCATAATTAAGGTGACTAACATGATAATAAAAACACAAAACAATATGAAAGTATAACTTACTTGATGAACAACAATGCTAATATTTAAATATCATTAAGATCTATCTAGAATTTGATAGTTCAACAAGATCCTCACTGCTAGACATCTCTCTATTATCTATATCCTAGTAAGTTACATTAACATCTACAAGTCAATCAGATGTGGACGGGAGTTGTGAATCAACTAAATGTCTCTCTACTTCATCATTCTGAAATGCATCATGATTTTGAGCAGTGATGGTGTTCGACATTTATATAGTTGAGCGAGGTATCATTCGACAAACAGACAATCATTCACTAAATCTTCTTCTTTTCATAGGGTATTCAAGATAAAAAAAACTTGACTCACTTGTATTCCAAAAATGAAATGTTCAAATTTGTTGAACGTTCTATTTTTATTAACCTCCACTACTTTATAGTTTGGATGTATTCTTATACATGTTCTTAGGGTCAGATCATACCATGAATATTTGAACAATACACACGATTTTATAGGTAATGTAGGATATTCAATCTCTATAATTTTTTCAAGTCTACCATAGTAATCAAGCTCTGTGTTATTGTTGTCGATATACCCTTTAACATAAACTCCAAAATTATATGTTAATCTCTGTGAATCTTGTTGTGTTATGTGGAATCTTAGCCCATTAACATAGTATATAGAGTAGACCTTTATTTTACGGAGCGATCCTGATGCAAGATTTATTATTCTATCATCTTACACATTTGATATTCTATGGTCTTTTACCTACATAAATTATAATATAAATTAGGACCAGACTAAATAGACATAAACATATTAATTTTCTAATGATATTGCTACTTATATATATTTCAAACTATAATACAAATTCGGCATCTAACTTTTCAGAGACCTCACTTGCACCCAGTGATAGATTTTGTATATATAGTTGTTGCTCGTATAAGTTGTGAAATAGGGATATTTTAAGACAATTGGGATATCAAGCAAATAATTAAAATAGGATAGTTGAATCATTAGAGAAGTCAACTTATCTTTATGTATGGTTTGACCTTATCACAGTTTAAGAGTATGTAGGTTCTTGCAGCATCGAATTCCTGTTCAATTAACCTTCTAGAAATAGATGCACCCATCGGCTTACCAGGAAAGTTGAAAATAGAAAGCATGTTGGTGATCGTGCGGTCGGCAAGTGGGGGTGAATTGCCCTTGCAAATAAAGAATCACTATCTTTTGTTCATTCTAACAAAGATGGAAGTTAGTTCACAATAATTATAATAAAGAACATAAAAATGAACTAGACAGAAAAAGAAAAGAGGCACACAGATTTACTTAGTTTGCAACCAAGAAGATTGCTAATTCAAGATAAAATAAAGCGTAAACTCTAGATGAACTCCTTGGAATGGAGAAACCTCTTTATAAACTTCTAGAATCAGAAAGACAGTGAAAACAAAAATGAAATTTGAGTACAATGAATTGTTGTTTTGGAACTGAGATCTGGGACTTATTTATAACCCCAATCAACTTATCCAAATGCTAACATGTCACAACAGGGGCGCCTGAGTGCTTGGGGCGCCTAACACATGGCTTGGAAGTTATCTGCTTCGCAACGTTCACAAACGGCTAAGTTGGAGATAAAATTCACTTCTTGGGCGCCTGTATGTACTAGGGCGCTAGGGAATAGGAGCGCCCGAGTGCATAGGGGCGCCCTCATTCTTGAGTGCCCTAAAGCATATGGGCGCTCGAGAACCCGGGCACCCTAAAGTATAGGGGCGCCCGATTAGCTTTGGTCAGCTCTTTGCTAACCAGTCTCCATCTTGGGTGATTTCAAACCATCCATAGTTGGGCTTACACGAACCCTCCTCCAACTATCGCCTCAAGCGAGCTTCCCCCCGACTTCTCATCCCTCGGATGTCGCACATGTCCTTCTCGCTCCACTGATGTACTCTTTCATAGACCTCCGTGTCCCTCGGATGTACTGAGCCTGTCGACTCCCTTCCCGTGCTATCCTTCTCAACCTTTGCATCTTCCACTCGACTTCTTGCGCTCCTAAGCTCCTACACACTTAAACACATGGATCAAAACACAACAGGATCTATCTTAACTTGGTTGACCACATCAAAACCTACTAGAGATACTTACAATCTCCCCCTTTTTGATGTGCATCAACCCAAGTTAAGTTAGAAAAAAGAACATAAAAAACCAAGAATAAATATGTGATAATGAAATCAAAAAAATTGAAATTAAGTCTATCCCTTAATTTAATCCTATTTCTCCCCATTTGATCACATCAAAATTTAAACAGGTTAAGGGTAAATTTTAACACTAATAAGAATGATATTCAAAAAATCATAGAAAATTATTTTAGTATCCAAAAATTTCAAAAAGTTTGGAGAACATTTCTAACTTAATAGCTAGTCTCCAGAAAATCCAAATTATCAAAATTTGGTCGATTTTTTTTAATTTAAACTTTAATTTTGAAGAAACAATTTTTCATAATTTATTCATTATCGAAAATTAATTAAATTTTTATCTTAATTAAAATTTTCACAGACTCATCTTTAGAAAAATTGTGAAAGTGAAATAAATTTTCTAACTTTATGAAAATAATTTTGAAATCCGAATTCATAAATTTAAAATAGATAATTTTTAATATTTGATTTTAACTTCAAATGAATTTAAATTTTTTTCATAACGTTCAAAACATAATCCTGAGATTCTGAAAAAATGGATTTGACGAAATTAATTTTTTAAGTATTTTTAATAATTAAAAAAAATATATTTTTGATTGAAAAATCATAATAAATCTGTTTAACTGTTAAAATTTTAGAAATTTTTTTGTAGATAGTACATAGTAGACTGTATCATAAAAAAATATTACAATAATTTTTCTATAATTATTATCTCCCAAAAAAATTTAACAAGATTACAAATAAAGTATTAAAAAAATTGACAAATAAGTAATAAAAAACATCTAACAATTCAATAAAGATTTTGGGACCCAAAATAAATTTTTACCAATATGATTAATCAAAAATAGATGGAATGTAAGTCCTAGGAAGTCTTACAATTTGATATTTAAAATACTAATTAAGTTTTCTAAAATATTAAAAATTTGAGTTTTGACAATAATTTGAATTTCTACAAGTACTTTCTAATTTTTTGATTTATTCCTTTAAGTTTTCATTTTCTAATCTCAATTTATCAAACATTTCTAATGGGCGTACCTATGCTAATTGTTTTTTCAATTCTATTTTTTTTTAATTTACATATTGACTTTATCATTGACTTTATATCTGAATAGAGTTGATCAGGAGGTAGAAAACATACCTCACTTACCATATCTCTTTCGAAGTTTGAAGCTCCCCCTTTGTCACTGCTATCTGTTAGTTTTGGTTGCATCGGGATTCCTCTCCATGCCCCTAGATTAAAATTTTATTAATTAAAACATATCCGGATGGAATGAAACTACCCAAGCGACCGTTTTCATCATCATACTAATCGATTGAGATAGCTTGAACAAACTTGTTGTTCAAGCAATTCAAACTCCTACATTGATTAGCCGCGGAAAAGATGATGAATTAGATCGCTGATTTTTGTGTTTATCTTCGGGGTCCATGACAAATAAACAACATACAATAAACTAGAACAAGAATCAAACATAAACAAGATTTATATCTCTTGTTTACCTCTTGGTCTTCTACTGTATTCCTATCCTCTTCTTGGACGGCGACGATCTTCCAAGAAATGAAGCCACCAAAAACCACCTTGTTCTTCCTTGTGCTTGTGCCAACCAGCAAAAGAAGAAGGCTCACCTTCTTCCTTACTTGCGCCGACCACCAAAAGAAGGATCACCTTCTTTGCGCTAGCCCTAAGGTAGAAGAGAGGAAGAAGAAGAAGAGGAAGAAGAGAAAGAAATCATTCCCTTCACTTGAACCCTAGCTGAGACGTCCTCTTCTTTCTCCTTGCTTGCGGCGCCAAGCACCACCAAGGATAAAGAGCTCTTTCTAACTTGCACCAAGCACCTCTTCTCCTTCTTGTTGTTGCACATCAAAGAAGAGAAGGGAAGATAACCAAGAAGTGAAGAGAGGAAGATGAAATCTTCTCCCTTCCCATGCTCCTTGCTGCCACCTCCTTGCTTCCTCTAGCCAGCGCTGCCCAACCCTAGGAGAGAGAGGATGAGAGGAGAGAAAAACCCAAGGTTTGGTTCTCTTGATTAGGTCTTGGTTTCATGGCTTAATGAGGTATATATATAGGCTACAATAAGAACCATAAGGAGGAATTGGTTTGGGTCTCTTAATGGATCCTTAGCCCGATCCATTAATGATAACCCGCTCCTCTAATGGGTTACCATTGAACTGTTGCACCAACCCCATAAATAAATATGGGCTCCACCATATTATGTGTACATAATCTCCCCGTATTTAAGATCTCGCATGTTCATTAATTAATTAAATTACTAACAATTTAATTAATTAATATCTAACTCCATGACTTGTACCACTCAACCTTATCATCATGTCGGACCAAGTCCACCTGCAGGATTTACATGATGAACTTTATGAGCTCCTCAAGGGGACATCATTATCCTAATGCATTAGGACACGATTTCCTTCTATAATCAACTACACACCATGTAAATAATATTATTTCCCAATTACCGGGCCTATTGATTTAACAAATAAATCTCGCCCATTGGTAAATCAAAGAAATAAATATTAAGTACATGTGCCCGTTATTATATCGGGATTAAGAGCATGTACATCATAATTTCAGAGGTCTAATTCGATTATATAGTCAGTATAAATGGAATCACCTCAAGTCGGTCCTGCTCAATACACACAAAGTGTACTAATGTAATTCTATAATCAAGATAGACTAATACCAAATTACACTACAACCATTCCGATGGTTTGTCCAAATCCATCTCGGTTGTGAGCCACTACTTATACTTCTCAAGGGACTGATAACATGGTCTTCTGTGTGGCACCACACACCATGTTATCTACAATGTAAAGTAAAGGATGATAGCATATATATCAAATATAAAATGCAAACAATAACCATGTGATTCTTATTCCAAAATATAGATGTTCATACAAAAGCTAGGCTTTTACTATACATCCTAACAATCTCCCACTTATAATAAAAGACTATGTTGCCATCAAACTGCCATACATCTGATTCCCATCCCCTCCACATGCCTATCATAAGCTCTCGCTGGAAGGGCCTTAGTGAAAGGATCTGCCAAGTTATCCTCTGATGCAATCTTGGCGGCAACAACTTCTCCTCGCTTTACGATCTCTCGTATCAGGTGGTACTTGCGCTCTATGTGTTTACTTGCCTTATGGGCTCGTGTTTCCTTTGAGTTTGCTACTACACCACTGTTATCACAATAAATTGTGATAGCTCTGGGCAAACCTAGAATCACCTCTAAGTCCATTAAGAAATTCCTGAGCCATACAACTTCTTTGGCTGCCTTAGAGGCTGCCACATACTTAGCTTCCATAGTGGAGTCCGCAACGCATTTCTGCTTGATACTCCTCCATACTGTTACTCCACCTCCCAAAGTAAACACATAACCCGAGGTAGACTTACTGTTATCCCTATCTGATTGGAAGTCAAAATCCGTGTAACTCATAGGGAGCAATTGATCTGCCTAGTAAACTAGCATATAATTCCTAGTCCTTTTCAGGTACTTTAATATATACTTTATTGCAATCCAATGTCCCTGTCCTAGATTACTCTGATATCTGCTAATCATGCCCATAGCAAAGCAGATATCCGGTCTCGTACACAACATAGCATACATGAGGCTTTCTACAGCCGAAGCATAAGGAACCGCCTTCATCTCCTCTATCTCCTTTGATGTTTTAGGACACATCTCCTTAGATAAAGGTACTCCATGCCGAAAAGCTAGAAAACCTTTCTTGGAGTTTTGCATGTTAAAACGAGCCAGGATAGTGTCAATGTATGAAGCTTGAGATAACCACAACATCATTTTCTTGCGATCCCTTATAACTTTGATCCCAAGGTTGTGCCCAGCTTCTCCCAAGTCCTTCATATCAAACTATTTAGACAACCATACCCTTACGTATGATAACACTCTGACATTGTTGCCAATGAGCAAAATGTCATCTATGTATAGTACAAGAAATACCACTACGTTTCGGTCACATCTCTTGTATACACAAGACTCATCCGAACATTAAATAAATCTATAAGATTGGATTACCTCATCAAAGCAGATGTTCCAAGACCTTGAAGCTTGCTTCAATCCATAAATGGACCGATTAAGCTTACACACAAGATGCTCTTTGCCCTTTACAATGAATCCCTCCGGTTGCTTCATCTAGATATTTTCCTCAAGACTTCCGTTAAGGAAAGCTGTCTTGACATTCATCTGCCAAACCTCATAATCTATATGAGTGGTAATAGACAAGAGAATCCGGATAGACTTAAGCATGACTACTGATGAAAAGGTCTCCTCATAATCGATACCCTCTTTCTGAGTATACCCCGTTGCAACAAGCCTTGCTTTGAAGGTTTCCACCTTCCCGTGTGATCCTCTCTTTCTTTTGTAGATCCACTTGCATCCAATGACTTTTACATCATCAGGTGGTTCTATTAGCTCCCAGACCTGATTAGAATCCATAGATTCTATCTCAGAATTCATTGCCTTTTGCCAAGATACCATATCTTTATCTTGGAGTGCCTCATCATAGGTCCAAGGATCAGGTTCATGTTCACCAGGGACCCAGTCCGAAGACTCTACCAAGAACATGAATCTGTCAGGTTGTCTAACAACCCTCCCACTACGACGAGGTACTACCTGTGTATCCTCTGTGACACGCGGTGTAGTCACTTGTGGTATGTCCTCCTGTACCGTTGGTACTAAAGTAGGAACTTTCCCTCTTATTTCCTCTAGAACAATCTTACTCATGGGCTTGTGGTTCATTACATAGTCATCCTCTAAAAATTGATCATTCGTTCTAACGATGACCTTCTGATCTTTAGGACTATAGAACAAACCACCTTTCGCTCCTCTGGGATAGCCTACGAACAAGCGTACCTCTGTACGAGATTCCAACTTATCAGTATCTCCCTTCAGCACATGTGCTAGACTACCCCAAATCCGAATATATCTCAGACTAGGCTTACACCCAGTCCATAATTCTGTGGGAGTAGAGGGTACTGATTTAGAAGGCACCAAGTTCAGAATGTACACTGTCGTTTCCAGAGCATAACACCAGAATGGATTCGGTAACTCAGAATAACTCATCATCGATCTAACCATCTCCATAAGAGTCATATTCCTTTGCTCTGCCACGCCATTCTACTGGGGTATACCAGGTGTGGACAATTTGGATTGAATCCCAACCTCTGATAAGTAACTCCTAAACTCTCCCAAGAGGTACTCACCACCACGATCAGATCGTAGTGTCTTGATACTTTTACCTTGACATTTATCCACATCAGCCTTGAATTCCTTGAACTTGTCAAAGCATTCAGACTTGTGGCGCATCAAGTAAATATATCCATACCTTGAATAATGATCTATAAATGAGACGAAATATTCAAAGCCACCTCTAGCTTGGATAGACATAGGACCACACAAATCAGAATAAACCAACTTCAACACATCTTTCGCTTTATACCCCTTGGCCTTAAAAGGCTTCTTGGTCATTTTACCTTCCAAGCAAGATTCGTAGGTTGAGAAATCTTCCACCACCAATGAACCCAAAGGTCCATCGGCTACAACCATTGAATTCTACTCAGGTTAATATAACCTAACCTTAGATGCCAAAGATACGTTTGGTTCATTTTCGAAGGTTCTTTTCTCTTATTATGATTAGATGAAGAGTTATTAATTTCTATTTGCATCATGGGAGTTTTTGGATTAAGAGTGTATAAATTGCCAACCAATGTACCAGAATAGATAATCTCTCTATTCTTTTTATAATAACTCTGTCATTAAAAGAAATAGAATATCCATCCAAAAATAATTTAGAAACTGAAAATTAAATTCTTTCTAAAGGTAGGTACATAAAGACAATTTCTCAAAACCAAAGTATTAATTTTATCAAAAGATAAATAAGCGTCTCCTACTACAATAGCCGCCGCCACTATAGCATTGCCCATGTAGACAGTAATCTCACCCTCAGCTAGTCATCTGGTTTCCTGAAACCCCTACAAAGAATTGCAGACATGATCAGTGGCTCCCGTATCTACACACCAGGTAGATAACACCGCTAAATATGTTTCAACAACTAATGAAAAAGATATACCTTTGTTCTCCTTTCAGCGGGGACAGTCCACCTTCCAATGTCTAGTCTGCTTGCATGTGAAGCACTTGCCTTTCGGTGTCTTCACTCCAGCCTGAGGTCCTTGACATCCAACTGCCTTCTTTGCTAAACCTTGTTTCTTCTTCTTCTTCTTGCCTTTCGACTTAGAAGTAGAAACCTTTTCAGCAATAAAAGCTTTAGCACTCTGACAAAATAGCCCCTCTGCCGCCTGGCGTTCTGTCAGAAGCTCCGCCAACGAATATGTCCTTTTGTTCATATTGTAGTTCAGGCGAAACTGCTCAAAACTCCTAGGTAGTGACTGGAGAATGATATCGACCTGGGTTTCCCCATCGATCTCCGCTCCAAGGACATCCATCTCATTCAAATGAGCCATCATTTTGAGGACATGATCCCTCACGGGAGTTCCCTCAGCCATGGTGGTCGTCATTAAGTTTCTCATAGTCTCTTGCCTAGCAGCCCGATTCTGGTGTCTGAAGAGTTCCTTGAGATTGAGCATCATGTCATAGGCAGTAGCAAAGGCATGATGCTGATGTTGCAGTACATTTGACATAGAAGCCAAAATATAACACCGTGTCATCTCATCTGCCTTAACCCACTTCCTATAACACTCCTTCTCCTCTTCAGTAGAATTCTCACTAGGCTTAGCGGAACATATCTCAAAGAGTACAAATTTATACTCCTCAGTAGTTAAGACAATGTCTAGGTTCCTTTTCCAATCGATAATTGGGACCAGTAAGTTTATTCTCTTTTAAAATAACAGCAAGTGGGTTGAAAGCCATTTTGAAAAAAAATTGAGAATCACAATGGTCAAAACATTAGTTTTTTTAAAATAATATTGATTCCTTAAACAATAAAATTTTAAAAAACATCAACACCTCAAAACACCGTGAATTTTGTATGCCGTGATAGTGTGGACGTATACAAAAACAACATTTGTAAGAGGAGGTTTTACCTATTAATTTTATTATCTTGTCATCCTTATTTTTTGACAAATAAAATTAATAGTTGGTTTCTCTTCGGCCCTACAAATAATAGTAGTGACTCCGATGGGGAGGATACTATTATTTGCATCTAAGTGTACACCATTACACGATACTAAGACAATTATCTAGGATTATGTCCCTTCCGATGGGAATGATCACATGCTCCTAAATAATTTCCTATAATCATTCGCGAAACAAACTCATCCGATATAGAGGAAGACACTCAGAGCCAACGCGCAAGTTTGTTCGTATCACTTATCAAATTTGTAATGGAGGTCACGGGACTCAAAGATTCTCTCTCCCACTTAGTAATTTAAAATTGAGGAATTTTCACATGCAACCACAACAAGCATATAAAACAATAAGCAATAAATATGAAAAAAAATTAGGGGGCGTTTGGTTTGTTCCATTTTCCATTTTCATTTTCCAGAAAATCATATTTTCTCGTTTTCTGAAAAATGACTTTATTTCATTTTCTAATTTTCCAGAAAACGCTATGTTTTTTCTGGAAAACAAAGCTGGAAAATGCAAACCAAACATGTTTTTTCAGAAAACCGCATTTTCTACAGAAAATGAAAATGGAAAACAGACTGGAAAATACAAACCAAACGCACCCTTAAATTTTCCAACTATTATGGCTTTTGTTCTCCAATACGCCTCCAGTCGTGTCGTCACCTCATCTCCATCTTCCTTCACCATGCACAAGCAAGAAGAAGCCCTGAGCCGAGATAAAAAATTATTTTAATTTACATCCATTAATCCTATACTCCACGAAGGAGTGTACAATAAATCTAGATCGAAGTACATTAAAATAAGCGGCTAAACAATGTCGTATTTAATTACAAAAAATAAATACTAATAGCCTCGTCAACCCCGAGGATTCAAAAATATTACAATCACACATAACCATCATACATGAACACATTAACCATAATAGTTAGATCTTATGCCTGCAACCAATGAGTTAGCCTATGCACATCCTACTATTATCCGGCATAAAATTATATATGAAAAATGCATGAAAGTAACCGAATTCAAAAGACACAAAACCGGAAACCATGGCTCTGAAACCAGTTGTTGGTTTCGGTTGTATCGGTTTCCTCTCCATGTCCCCGTATTAAAATTGTATTAATTAAAATAAATTAGGATGGAATGAAACTACCCAAGCGACCATTTTCATCATCGTACTAATCGATTGAGTGATCGCTTGAACAAACTTGTTGTTCAAGCAATTCAAACTACTACATCGATTAGCCGCAGAAAAGATGGCGAATTAGATCGCCGGTTTTTGTGTTTATCTTCGGGGTCCATGACAAATAAACAACATACAATAAACTAGAACAAGAATCAAACATAAACAAGATTTATACATCTTGTTTACCTCTTGGTCTTCTACTGTATTTCTATCATCTTCTTAGACGTCGTGTGGGTGACGATCTTCCAAGAAACGAAGCCACCAAAAACCACCTTGTTCTTCCTTGTGCTTGCGCCAACCACCAAAAAGAAGGCTGTTAGAATACCAAGAATATATATATATATATATATATATATATATATATATATATAATAGGGCTTGTGTGCAAATAACACAAGTTCAGGGGTTTATTACAAAAGACCAGGCCTTTATTTAATCTCCTTTCTTTCTTCCCTTATCGGCAGAGCGCGTGCCCTAGCCAAGCGCTGACTGCTTCTCTTCCTCGCGTGCCCGAGATCGCAGCCAAGCGCCGAATCCCGTCCACTAATTGTTTTCCCTTCTGCCGTGTTGTCGTTTGGCCCTCACCGACCGAGATCGAGAGCGAGAGTCTCTCAGTTCGATGGGCTTCGATCTTCTTCGACCGACTGCTCTCCTCCTTCGTCGCGTGGAGAAGACGAGAGCAATTTCCCGGGTGACGCGAGGTTTGATCGGAGTCGATTGTGTGCTAGCACCGGGGAAGGAAGATCTGGGGTTTTCCGCCGTGGGAGGTTGCGGCAGACCAAAAGGGAGCAGATCGCGGGCTAGGGATTTTGGGTGCTCCTTGCCGCCACTCAACGAATATAGATCTGTTATTAGCTGTGCTGTGCTAACACCAATCGAGGTAAGGAGGATCTGATATAAGGTTTGGATCTGTGTATCTTTGGTTTTTGATTTAGTTGCTGCGATCGGGCGTTTGATGAAGGAAACGCTGATCATTTCAGTTCTGTGATTACCTTCCGTTGTAGATTGATTCAGCGTTACCTGTAAGTTGGCGGAGGAGTTTGAATTGATTTGGCCGATTGTTGAATCTTGCCGTTGGGAAATTCTATTGGCCGAGTTCATTCGATCCATACCTGAGCAAAAGATTTCGGGCGCATCATCTGAGGTAAGCTATGCCCTTGTTGATGGTAATTGGAGATGGACTTTGTTCTTGGATTGTTTTGATCAGATTAGTGATCTGAGGTTAGTTCTGATTTGTTGTTCTTGAGAATTGGTTTTTGGTTAGCTAATGAATTGGGATCATGTGATTGGCTTGGATGCTAATCTGTTGAAATGTGTTGATTAAGGTTTACTATGAGCTTTTGGGTGATACTTTAGCTTAATTGGATTGATCATGATCTGGAAGTAGTTTGGGAAGTAATCTGATGATGTAATGGAGTTAGGAGTGTATTTCCTTTCTTGATTGGTTTCGGGTTTATGATAGCTCTGCCATGAGTTTCCAAAGAAGGAGGGGTTCATCTTGATAAATTAATTAGGATTTGTTCCTAATTAAGAGAAGACTAATTTTAGCTAGGTTAGTAAGTTATGATTAGCTAAAATTGATTTTTGATGCAGGGTTTTGACTCGGTTCATGCGACGTGGATATTATTTCAGACGGGGAGTTCTCTTCGCGTAGGATCTACTACATTGGAGGCGGGTATCTCTGACTCTTCTTTTAGATTGGTCACAGATATATATATACTTGATATGCTTGTTTAGCAATAGAGTAATAGATTGTGGCATGACTCTTATATTTGTTTTGCTGATGTTGTTTGTGCCACAACTGATATGTGATACCTATACCTTTAGGACTTAGGTTATGGTGCATTATCCACGATCCTTGCATATCATGTTGATATAGGTGGACTAGATAGTGGATGTTGTTTGACCAGTGTTATGCATCATCGTGCACTGTGCATCACTGTCGATCAGGGGCCCCTTTTGGGTGAGCTAGGTCGACAGTCATACTGACCTACCCATACGCCACTCATGGGTTAGTGGTTGACGGAGTATGGGTAGTGTGCTCTGTGCTGCTTCGCTCGTGCACTCATGGGTTAGTGAATCAGAGCGTGATAGCACGCAGATGTCCCTCCTTGAGTAGTCCATATACCAGGAGATGAGAGGGAGAGGTCTCTCCCCCATTTATATACATGGGGTAGGGGTAACACTCAGACAGAGATGTCCTCCAGAGATGACCTTAGGCTGATAGAGATATCGCTAGGATAGGTCATGGAGTAGGAGTGTTACACCGGCAGCATTCCGTCTACTCGATCGCTCAGGAGTAGTGATGCAGAGTATAGACGGCAGTCACAGCCCTACGTCGGAGGGTGGCCTCCGTTCAGCTTCCTCCCGTACATAGGTGACGATGTCTGACCGACAGCAGGGGTGACCATGTCATTGCACCTTGTGTATTCGTTTATTTTGCCCTTACTTGTGCTTGTTTTTATTTGATGCTACATATGATTGACATGCACTTACAGGAGACCCTTATGTCTGGTCTTGGCGACTCTGCCACATTGGTATAGTAGTCCTTATTTTTCCCTTGCAGCTCTTCTTATTACTGTCTGTGCACGTATGATTTCAGTAGTCTATTACACTGTTGCTATATTTGACTATCTTGTATATATATGATGAGATATTCGCTGAGTTCTATGACTCATACCGTTAGCTCCTTGTTTTTATTTCAGGATGATTTACTGGAGCGTGCCCGACAGCCTGTCCCAGTTCGCGTACTCGTCAAGATATTTTCGAGTTTTTCTTCTATTTTGTTGATAGTACTTATTGGTATCATTTCCTATATTTGATACACTTTACATTTCTGCTGTTGCTTTTGTGTTGGGTTTTGTCATACTATACGGCGGTATAGTTGTACTTTTGTGAGCCATGGTGGCCTTTACGCATTGTGTTTTGTCGTAAGTCGGACCGATCCACAGTCAGGTATGGTTTACCCGGTTTTATGTTATGTTCTGTCTTGATTTGAGGCCTGAGGCCCATTTAACTGCGTGGTTGTGATTTATGTGATGTATGTATATGCAATTGTCCGCCGGACAGGGGGGGTGCTGTCCGATTTTCTATTGGATCAGCGGCTCCTAGGGGTCTCGGGGTGTGACAAAGGCTCATCTTCTTCCTTACTTGTACCGACCACCAAAAGAAGGATCACCTTCTTTGCGCCAGCCCTAAGGAAGAAGAGAGGAAGAAGAAGAAGAGGAAGAAGAGAAAGAAATCTTTCGCTTCACTTGAACCCTAGCTGAGACCTCCTCTTCTTTCTCCTTGCTTGCGGCGCCAAGCACCACCTAGGAGAAAGAGCTCTTTCCAACTTGCACCGAGCACCTCTTCTCCTTCTTGTTGCCGCACGCTAAAGAATAGAAGGGAAGATAGCCACCTCCTTGCTTCCTCTAGCCAGCGCCGCCCAACCCTAGGAGAGAGAGGATGAGAGGAGAGAAAAACCCAAGGCTTGGTTCTCTTGATTAGGTCTTGGTTTCATGGCTTAATGAGGTATATATATAGGCTACAATAAGAACCATAAGGAGGAGTTGGTTTTGATCTCTTAATGGATCCTTAGCCTGATCCATTAATGATAACCCGCTCCACTAATGAGTTACCATTGAACTACCGCAACAACCCCATTAATAAATATCGGCTCCACCATATTATGTGTACATAATCTCCTCGTGTTTAAGATCTCGCATGTCCATTAATTAATTAAATTATTGACAATTTAATTAATTAATATCTAACTCCATGACTAGTACCACTCAACCTTATCATCATATCGAACCAAGTCCACCTGCAGGATTTACATGATGAACTTTATGAGCTCCTCAAGGGGATATCATTATCCTAATGCATTGGGACACGATTTCCTTTTATAATCAACGGCACACCATGTAAATAATATTATTTCCTAATTTACTGGGCCTATTGATTTTACAAATAAATCTCGCCAATTGGTAAATCAAAGAAATAAATATTAAGTACATGTGTCCGTTATTATATCGGGATTAAGATCATGTACATCATAATATCAGAGGTCTAATTCGATTATATAGTCAGTATAAATTGAATCACCTCAAGTCGGTCCTGCTCAATACATACAAAGTGTACTAGTGTAATTCTATAGTCAAGATAAACTAATACCAAATTACACTACAACAATTCCGATGGTTTGTCCAAATCCATCTCGGTTGTGAGCCACTACTTATACTTCACAAGGGACTGATAACATGATCTTCTGTGTGATACCACACACCATGTTATCTACAATATAAAGTAAAGGGCGATAGCATATATATCAAATATAAAATGCAAACAATGACCATGTTATTCTTGTTCTAAAATATAGATGTTCATACAAAAGCTAGGTTTTTAGTATACATCTTAACACTATCTTCTAACGTGGCTCCACCTTCATCGATGATTTCTTCATCTTGGTGTGAAGCCATCAGCGCATGTCTAGCATGTTCCATCATATCAAACTCATCTGTTGATGATTCATCCCATGTGACCTTTAGATTCTTCTGTTTCACCTTGTTGGGTTTGTTTGCTTTTAGCTTTGGGCAGTTTTCCTTGATATGCCCTTCTTCCTCATAGTTATAGCAACAGATCCTCCTTTGCTTCTTACCCTGCACTTCATTAAACCTTTTAGCTTTAAAATACTTCGACAATTTCCTTACCATGTATGTCGTGTCTTCTTCATCTTTTAAAGATTCCTCCTCGTGTCAAATTGCTCTCGTGCTTAGGGCGATATTGTCCGTGTTACTCTTTCATGCACATCGAGATTCGTGAAGTTCTAAAGCTAAAACGAGTGACTCTAAGGTTACCTTAAGATCCTTAGAGATGTAGTAGGCGTCTATTATGGAAGTCCAGTTCGGGATCCTCGGGAAGGCGTTCAATGCATACCTTTGTGCATCCCGATTACTTATTAACTCTCCGAGGTTGTTGAGTTCTGTGATTAGCTCCTTATGTTTTACATGTAATTGGGCTACTGGCTCTCCTTCTTCCATTTGGAGATTGCTGAGTTGATTTTGAAGTATGTCTCTTTTTTCTAGTTTGGCTTCGGAGGTATCTTCGTGAAGTTCCAAGAACTTTTCCCAAAGTTCCTTTACCGATAGGTAGCTCTCGATTCGGTTGATTTCTTCCGCAGGTAGTATAGTCAACAAATGGAACTCTACTTTCCCATTTGACACAAAATCTGCTTGCTCCTTTGTCTAGAGGCTTTCGTCTTTAGGTTTGTCATCGGCGTCTTTGGGAGCTACAAAACTATTTTTCATTTTTAAAAATAATTCAAAATTAGTTTTGAAGAATACCTGCATTTTTTGCTTCCAAATAGCGAATTCTCCCTCTAACTTTGGAGGATAGATGACCGGTCCGACCATTTTGTAAGTTGCTTCAGATGACGGTAAGTCCTTCTAGAGCATCCTTGCTCTTATACCACTTGTCGGTGATCGTGCAGTCAGCAAGAGGGGGTGAATTGCCCCTGCAAATAAATAATCACTATCTTTTGTTCTGTCTAACAAAGATTTTAGTTAGTTCACAATAATAATAAAGAATATAAAAATGAACTAGACATAAAAAGAAAAGAGGCACATAAATTTACTTGGTTTGCAACTAGGAAGGTTGTTAATCCAAGGTAAAATAATGAGCAAACTCCAGACGAACTCGTTGGGGGCGGAGAAGCCTTTTTACAAACTTGTAGAACTCAGAAAGACAGTAAAAACATAAATGAAATTCGAGTACAATGAATTACTATTTTGGAACTATGTTTTGGGGGCTTATTTATAACCTCGGTCAACTTTATTCGAATCTGACGTGGCACAATAGGGGCGCCTGAGTGCTTGGGGGCGCCAGACACATGGCTTGGATGTTATCCGCTTCACAACGTTCGCAAACGGGTAAGTTGGAGATAGAATTCACTCTCGGGCGCCTGTACGCACTGGGGCGCCCGGGGAATAGGGGTACCCTCATTCTCAGGCACCCTAATGCATACGGGCTCCCGAGAACCCGGGCGCCCTAAAGCATAGGGGCGCCCGAGTGGCTTTGGCCAGCTCCTTGTTGAACGGTCTTCTTGAGTGATTTCAGAGCTTCCAGAGTTGAGCTCACCCGAATCCTCCTCCGGTCTTCTCCTCGAGCGAGCTTCTCCTTGGCTTCTCATCCCTCGGGCGTTGTGAGTATCCTTCTCGCCCAACTAATGTACTTTTCTGTAGACCTTCGCATCCCTCGGATGCCTGAGCCTGTCGGCTCCCTTGTCATGTCATCCTTCTCGACCGCTACATCTTTCGCTCAACTTCCTGCGCTCCTAAGCTCCTACACACTTAGACATAGGGATCAAAATATAGTAGGACCTATCTTAACTTGGTTAGTCATTTCAAAACCTGCCAGGGGCACTAACAAAGCATTGATGGGTCATTTGGTTGAGCATCATCAGAATTTCTAAGACACTTACGATGTTTGGTTTTTGTTAGATCGTGTTCGTCAAGCTAGAGGGGGGGGGGTGAATAGCAACTTTCAAATTTCTCTACCTACAACATTAGCAAGCGCAAGCAGAAATCTAATAAAACAAATGAAAACAATGCTAATGCACCTATTTACGTGGTTCGGAGATAAAAACTCCTACTCCACTGCTGCCCGTAAGGTGGGCGATCCCTAATCCATCGGTGGATGATTCTCCGGAGCACCTTCAGCTAGATCGCGTAGCTCCTTGTGCGTGGAAAAACCTCACCACAATCTTTGGACACTACCTGAGCACAATAGGCTACTAACTCACTCTATCCAAGCAAGTTTCGCCAAGAAAGAAAAGCCTAAAACGAACTCCTTTAAATAGAGCTCGACTCTGAAATGGCCGCTACCAGTTGACTACGCCTAGGCCAGTCGACTGGTCCCACTCAGATTTGAACGTTACAAGTCCAACGTTCGAATCCCAGCCATGCCAGTCAACTGCCCCAGGCGCAATCGACTGACCACCAGTCGACTGCCCCAGTAGCAGCCAACTGGTCCTTTCCTAAGCCTAGGATTACCCTTCCCGAGTACATTTCTCTCCGCACTCGAACTCTCCCGGCTTAGTCCCCTAGTACAAACACTCACATTCGGACCCTCACGACCTGGTTGACTCTTCAATCAGCAGTCTCGATCTGTTGCCTTCACGCCCTCTTCATCTTTGGCTTCCGTCCCTCGGATGCGCACGCAAGCCCTCGGCTTGCCTCCATGCCACCCTTCACGCATGCCTCGAAGTCTGCGTCCCTCGGCTCATCGTTTCTGCTCTAGCAGCCTCGATCTGTCACCTTCGAGCCCTCTTCGTCTTTGGCCCTCGTCCCTCAGATGCGCACGCAAGCCTCCAGCTTGCCTCCATATCATCCTTCACGTACGCCTCGAAGTCCGCTCTCCTCAGCTCATCGTACTTGCTACCCATGGTCCCTCGGGTGCGCATGCAAGCCAACAACTTGCCTCCATGCCACCCTTCACCTGAAGACATCCAACCAAGTCTATGTGTACCTGCAACCCTGCACAGTCACATACACATATTAGTCCAACAACAAACCCTAACTTACTCATATTGACACACACATCAAAATCCATGATCCTCCACATCATCTTTGGGCCGATTGCCTCAACAATGTCTCCCTTTTTGATGTGTGGTAATATGTTTAAGTTAGGTAAACAAAAACAACAATAGTAATAGCAATTGAAAATTCAAGCATAGCAAACAAGAGGCAACCTCCCCCTTAACCTATGTCCTCTCCCAATTTTCAATTCTTACAACCAACACCAAGTTAATTCTTCCCAACTTAACATCATAAATTTTCTTCCGTCAAGTTAAACCTAACTTAACAACCCAAGTTCTCCCCCTTTGACACCATCAAAAAGATTGCCCCAAGCAATCCTAAACCTAGTGCCAAAAAGAACCCAAACTACCTCTTAAAACCCCCTCAGAAGTCCAACACAGCCTTACCAGTCGACTGCCCCCTGTTATTATCAACACACAGAGACATCAGTCGACTGCCCCCAGGGCAGTCGACTGATACAGTCTAACTCTGAAATCCTAACCGAATTTCAGAAACCTCTAGAAAATTCTCGAAAATCCGAAAAAATCTAAAAGTTTGCAAGCACATTTGTTAGGATATACTCTACCCTAGAAAAATATAGTTTCATGAAAAATATCAAATGTGCTTGACTTTTGGTACAAATCCTAATTCTTTCAAAATGTATCAAAAAGTATCAAGTTTCAAATCTTCATTGAATCCTATTTGTTTACCAAGGCTATCCCCTACCATTTCAAACCTAGAATTGTTCTCAACTCCCCTTCTTCCTTATAGATTTTCAATATGATAAGACCTCCCTTTTTTTCTCTAAACTCTAGACATATGCAAGTATATATGAAACCTCCAATACCAATATCACACCATTCAATATTAAACCATGAATTGCAAACACGATAAGTAATATCATGCCATAAAATAACATTTCAGTAAGCCGTATGAAAACATGAAGTCAAAGTTTCATACATAACTCAATATAAAGCACACAGGAGTCACAAGGGTCGTGGCCCTGAAGTCATCAAATATTACAATCCCAAAAGAAAGTGTTTGAGAGACAAAATGTAAATCTAAACAAAAACACTCTCAACACTCAACTATCAAATGAAGTCTACTGCATGTCGTCGCCTGGAGGAGGAGGAGGCTAGGAAGGTGTTTTTAGGGCTTGAGAGGACCTTGAAACGCAAGGAGAGGTTGGGGAGGAGAAGATCTCGCAGGGGGTGGCACACAAAACCCTAGGTTTTGGCACCCTCATGCGGCTGTTCCTGTTTAAACCCACGCGTATCAGTCGACTGCCCCTGGGGCAGTCAACTGCGAAACTAAACAGAGAGTTCAGTCGACTGCCCCATGGGCAGTCGACTGGTAATTTGAATTTCCCAGTTTCGAGTTTACACTAGACCTGTCGACTGGTACACTGATTTCAGTATTCCAGTCCTAAATTCAGAAATGCCTAATTAATTCCACAAATCTCCAAGAAATCTAAAATTTCGTGGAGAGATTTGTGGAGCCTATGGCTACTTGGAAAAAATATGTTTTCAAACAAATCTACTCCAGAGCCCAAGATTGGCACGAAATTCAAGACTCCCTAAATTGTGTTATTAAACCTTGTCCAAAAGTTCTAATTTCGGCCTCACCTTGATGCCTCTTCCCATACTTAATCACATTACATTCCTAGCACCAAGTGATATGACATTTACACATTAAAAACCTATTTTCTCCCAATATGATCCTATTTTCATCTTTTCCTCCATAAATCTCCTTTTAATGTGTCAATTCCCTAGGATTAAGACTCACCTTAGTCTTCCAAACCCTTTGGCACATTCCATAGTTCATCTAATCTCCTAGGAGAAATCCTCCTGAGATCCATTGTCCATGGATACAATTTCGACCTCTAGAGCTCTCCCTTGAGCTCTTAGCCCTAGCCACCTCCCTAGGTGACTCATCTACAAATGGAAGACCAC
>JAGFNQ010010035.1:0-21070 GCA_024364735.1 Boesenbergia rotunda
GGGTCTGCTTTGAAGAGAATTGGAGGCATAATTCTTAAAACTTCTCATAGAACCAGCGTATTCATGACCAAGAACGAACACACGTATGAAAACTGAGTTGTATCAGAGAGTCTTGAGTGAGATATGTCAATACTTACACATACGACAGAATAGTTTAAGGATATTATGTCTACTATCAGCTAATAAACAAACAAATTTTTATAAGGAAATGTTTAAAGGGTAAAACCTACTTATCTTATAACGGACTCAACTACAGAATGCTATCACATAATTTGTTTCCATTCCTGTGGAGATTGTTAGAGATGTGAATGGAAAAAGAGGTGGAAAGGAAGAAGGGGAATTGATTATAAATGAGATGTTAGTCCTACATTGAGAGTTTCTTGACACTATTATTGGTTTATATTATATCACATGCATTGATGGCATGAATAAATTCATGAGGAGAGACTTTCTCTTATCTGTGGGTGCACAGAGGTGCAAATTAAGAGCCCAGATTGTACTGAACCAAGTCAACTCGTGTGTGAGCATGACCTGCACGTATCGAATGTCGAACCGGTCGATCAAGCCAAAATTTATCTAACGGAATAAACCAATGTTTTCCACTAGAGAATATCTTTTTTCTACCTGCTCAAGAGTGTAACAGAAGTATTAATATGAAGTTAAGGTGATTCCGTAACCTCTCGACAATAATAGTCGATCAGTAATAATAGCTGATTATCATTAAACCCAATGTTGAATGACCATAAGTTGACCGTTTATTGCAGCAGGGGTAAGCGCTCCTGTAAAAGGAGGTCGTCAGTAAGAGGAGAGTGATAGAAGCGAACATAATAGTAAAAGTATTCCTCCTCCTTCGTTCCCCGATTCTTTTCTCTCAGTCCTTCATTCGCTTGGCTAAAGTACTCGTAATCACACTCAGGTGCATTTTCAGTTTGCCATAATCCACTAGTGCTTGGTATCAATTACGGTCTATCAGTGTACCTGGGAAATAGGCGACCTGAGAGAACCTCGAAGCACAACTGGCGGTGAGGCTAATCTGTTTTAAGGTCACAGTTACTAATGTAGGCCTCGGCATCCCTCCCCCCGACTCGACGTCCACTCGAGAGAACTTTTCCAGTCTTGGCATCATTGTTTTCCCTACTCGGCAATTGGGGTGACTTGCGTCCTGACTCGACATCCACTCAAGAGACTCGATGTTCACTCAAGAACACTCGGATTCGACACTCGGGAGTAGTCGAAACACTTCTTTCCGACTCGGCGTTCCACTCCACTCGACATCTATTCGGGAGCACTCGAAATCCACTCGAGAGATTTCACCAGAAGTTTGGCAGAACCTGCCCCACTGACAACTTGAGATAATCCGCTTAGACCTTTCAACAAATAAGTTGAATTTTTTGGGTGTAATTTCAATTTAGTTAATTCCTCAAAATCTCCGACAGATTGTCTAACACTTTATAGGTTATACCCGATAATTAATTGTAGATCCCTAAATGATATTCAATTTAATATATTAAAGGTATCGTAGTTTAATCCGAATAAAAAATTATACTCTCTTAAAGCTCGAATACATTTGTTTCGTAGTTTAGGATTTAAGATTTACCAGAAATACTGAAAACAGAAGAAAAATTACTAGTAGAGGAATTGTGGAGCCAAAGGATAAAGAGGCAAATGGAAACCTCAGACACAAGGAGGGTTGTGAAGGGAGATGACCACTAGATGGTGGTCCCATCGGTGTAAGATACTAAAGGGAGTAAACAAAGTTCATGATCATCTTATCATGATGAAAGGTAGCAAAAAGAACAGAGGAAGAAAAACTTGTCAAGTTCATCGACGACTGAATGTCGGAAAATGAATGAAAAATAGAAAAGATTGATTCAGACTCTAGTTTCGCGTTGAAAGAAAAATAGATGAAATTGAAGAAGTTTTATAACAATAAAGGTAGTTTATATTGAAAACACAATTTGAAGATGGTGTAAATATGGTTGGATGCGAGACTTTCTTTTGCGGGTGTGAAGATGCAAATTCAAGGCTTGAATTGCACTAAATTTTATTGACAACTCTTCTTTTATGTTCTTTCTCCACCTTCTTGTTCTTTGTTGATAGTATTCGGATGCCGTGTTTAGTTTGTCATGAACAATCAATATTTGATTGTTAACACGGTTCATCTATTGTATCATATGAAACATGCATCCATTTAAACCTTTAAGCATCATTGAAAAGGGGACGAACTTTCAAAGGCATTTAATTAGCAGCTCAGCCACAACAATTCAATAGAAGGTTGCTCGAACCAACCACGTACCCCTTCGAAAGATTCCTCCCCTTTAGGTAGAATGGGAAGAATATATACGCGAAGGCATCATCATGTTGAAAGTCGGTCGAGAAGGAATGTCATGGGGGAATAAATTAAAGGAAGAGATAAAATGAGGCAACAAAAAGGGTTGGGTATAAGAAGGTGCATGACTAGAGAAGATGCAACAAGTGGTGGCTGTGAATCTTTTTCTCTATGCTCTCTTACCTCCAAACCTTTCTCATGCACACATATACACACACCTTTTAAAAGGAGAAGGCCCACGGCTCCATCCTTGGATATGCCAAAATCTACTCATTGATCCAAAGCTCGGTATATCTTTATGTTTCATGCGATATGTCGTCGACTTCCACTTCAGAATCTTTATGTGCTATGTGATATGTTGTCGACTTCCACCACCGGGAACGTACGGCTTTCATGCCACCTCCATGTTAATTCATTCAGTCACATCTACCATGGTACTCTAACAAGACTAATCATTTGTAGTTTACCCTCGTAAGTAACTTTATTAGTTGTTTAAGGTGGTAAATTAATCAAACATTCATAAGTTTGGTGTTTGATTTGATAAGAATTTGCTTGTGTACTTGTTTGATAAATAAATAAGATTTAATGTATCCATGAACAAAGTTTATGAATTAACTATGTTCATTCATCAATAAAATGAATAAATAAGATAAGTTTAAAAATATAAAAATTTTAAACAATCAAACAGCAAATTTAACTTGAAAGCTCAATAATTTTTAAATGAACCAAAGTTAAACCAAATTCAAGCTCGTAAAAAAGAAATTAAGTGAAAGTTGAAAAAAAGACCATATCAATAATTTAGTTCATCTTATCTTATGTTCGATTTGGCTTGTTTACTGAACAAAAAAAATAAATATTAACGAAATTTTTCTAACCTCGAGCGACCGGCTCGATCTTACAGAAGTTTCCCACCGGCCGCTAGGGTAAATCGGGAAGCGCTTGCAGTGGGCGGTCTAAAAGGCCAGCGTCCAAGAGTTCACGCCTCATTTGGAGGAAAAATTCCTGTAAATACGCCGTAGTTAGGGATCGAACCATAGATATCTAAGATAATAATTAGTCATCTTACCGCTACACCATAGCCACGAAGATGACTTGTTTATTGAACAAGACCTAGGCACACGACGAGGAACCCTAAGAATTAATGCGTTAATCTACAATTTTATAATCTTGGGTTTGGGCTGAGTAAACGTAAATGGGTTTTAGACTTGTGACTTAGTTGGGCCTTTGCAATAACATGGGTCAAACTTACCTTCATGGCAAGATGCCAAATTTATGATCAAAGATAATTATTAATTTAAACGTTTCAAAATTTATTACATATGTGTCCAACAAATGACATTTAATTAGTGAGTAATAAAATTTTAAAAAACCCAAAAAAATAAAAAATGCCTAATTAGGATCTTAGCACCTATTTCAACTCACTTTATATATATATGCACGAGATGCTCATCTCAATGATATATACAACAACATCAATGGTGACCAAGCTCATCCTCCTCATTGCATTCTTTGTGCTCCCCTTGGCTACCTTTGGCCACGAAGGTAAACTCTATCAACTTGTGCCACATCTTTTCTCTGTGCACGTGGACTCGTCAGCTAGATCTCATTTGTTTGTATAGGCATTGCAAATGCATGTCAATATGAAGTTATAAGTCTTGTTCGACCGATAAGCGCTAGCCTCGGAGTGGTGGACAACAACACAGATGCATACATCTGTGGCGATTGCTTATGTTGTCGTCCAGATGGGAAGGGTGTGTAGCGACCCGCCTTCTCTGCCTTAGACGGATCGTTACTTTTGTCTACTTCTCGGCTCTAATGCACGACTAAAAATGCGGAAATCTTTTTTTTTTCTTTTTAATCTATCTAAGAATGATATTCTAACTTAAATAATCATGCATGATACCATGTCACACTTTCTTTCTCAAAAACTCGTAAGAAAATTTCTTATTGAAACTTGCCTCGCCCAACTCAACTTACGGGTATCAGTCGACTGATACTGTACCAGTCGACTAATAAGCCTGAAATCTGAAAATTCAGGTTTCGAAACTTGTTTCAAAAGCCCACCAAACATATAGTTTCGAGCCATATAAAATCATGACACCATTTCTATACTCTATATCAGTTTCCTAAACAATTTAGCCAATCAAAACGAATCCATAAACTTGAAATTAGGACTTTTGCGGAATTTAGCAAGTTATGAAAAATCTACATAGACTTTAAGCTAGAGTTTGTACCAAACTTAACTTCTAACCATTGAAACTCATCACACAAAATTCTGAAACATCCCTAAGGCATTATCAAATGAGAAAGCAACTTTTCTAAACATACTTAAGCAATAAAAACTTGACTCAAAGGGAAATTAATACTATCTTGGCACATGCATCTATTTCTCTAACAAAGTATCAATATTTCAAACTACTCACACTTTTACTCATCCAATGCAATCATAAGGATATGTATGCTAAATGAAATGACATGGAATCTTTACTCTAAAAAATTGAGCATGTAAAACTATCCAAAGCTTAAATGTTCGCTAAACTCCATAAAGCAAGAACTTGAAATTGAATAAACTAAAACATTGTAATTCAAATAACTAAATTGTCTCGTCTCAAGAATCTCTCCAAAATCAGCCACCACACACACTTTACTCAGCACCGCCTCGTCGCCTTCCTTCAGAATTGCTTGCCTTTACCTTTATCTGCAGTAAGAGGAAATGCAACTAGTAAGCAAAAAGCTTAGTAAGTACTATCTAGCTCACAAAATCTCGAAATGTGCAAACATGCTTCTTGATCAATATGAACATCATATGAGATACTTATATGCTTGAAAGAAAACTAAGAACATGTATAACTCAAAACATGCATACTCAAGCATTAATAAATCTCAATTTACTTTTCTTGGCTCAACTTGAAACTTTAGCTATTCTTTAACTTTTTGAAAACTCTTTAAACTTTAGAAACTTTGCTAAAACATATACTTGAAAATAATAATCACTCGGATCCACTGAAGACGTAAGTACCATCTCATGCGCGTTCCCTAAAAGGTTGGGGTAGCGAGCCACCAATCCTAATAGAGCAGACCTTGGTCTACCAGGGCCAAGACCTTGGAATTGGATACCTGGATTTCTTTAACGACGCCCTTGGACGCCGGGTACTAGCCTTATAAAATAAAATAGCTTTTCTTTCTTTTCTTTCTTATCTGTAAATGCCTTGGCATTTTCTCGAGCACCTTGCGTGCTAAAATCCCTAAGTCTTGACTTTTGGGGATTTCTTAAGGCCTTGGCCTTTTCTTTTCTTATCTTTATCTTCTCTTTTCTTTTCTCATAGCTTTTCTTGGACCCTAATCTCATATAGGGCACTCAATAAAATATATAAGCATATAATGAACTAAGATCACATGCAAAAATCTTAACAAGAAGTAAATATCTCTTTTAAAAACTTTTAAGGGAAATTCTTGCGGAAAAACCGCCTCTTACTGCAAGTGAGCAGTACTTACATTGATATCTTGGACTTACAACCAAGATTGACGTCTAGGGCTCGGGAGAAACTTGAGATCTCGGAGAATTCTTCGCGCCTACGCGTTCCTCTCGTCGCGGGGATCCCGAATATAGGAATATCTCTCGGAGGAGAGCCTTGGCCGGCCACCGGAGGAAGCCTTAGGGCTTGGTGTGTTTTCGCCCAAGGGAGGAGAGGTCGGCGTGAGGGTTTGGAGAGGAGAGAAATAAAACTTCTCTCTTTAATTACCTATTTATACTTACGGGGGCGGATTAACCTAACTACACCTTAAATATATTTCTCTCCATCCTTTGCTGTGCTTGATACCCTAGCCTAGCTGGTCGCGCGCGCTCCTGTTCTCCTGGTGGTCGCGGGTTCGAACTCTCTGCTGCCCTTAAACGTTTTTCCTTTTTTAAAAATACTAAACGGACTCGGAAAATTCCATAAAAATATTCTAAAAATTTCTAAAAATATCTAGAATATTTCTAAACCATTTTTAAATAATTCTAAGGACTTTAAGAACTAAAAATGAAAATTTTGGGGCGTTACAGGGTGGATGCATAGGAAGAAGAATTTTGCCATGTTGCCTTCATAGAAAATGCGATGAGAAAGGATCTTGCCGAGAAGAGCTCTCCAAGACCTGCGATTGCAACAATTGTGGTCATTAAACATGTAGTGAGATGCATTTTCTATGAAAGAAAGAATGAGCAAATTAAATGGCAAGTGTTGTTGCATTAATGCTTTTATCTATATCAATAAATCCATTTAAGACCTTTGAAACTCGCTTACTTCTAGCTACCTTAAGTGAGATGGATGACCCGAGGATTGATCGCTACGATGGCTCAACATGGTTGGGGCCGGGGTCATGGTGGCACACCGGACATGTCATAGGTCATGGAATAGAAGTGTCACTATGCATCATGCTACATCCTGTGTTAGTATTATTTGTTTGATCCTTCCCTTTCTAGCCTACTATATACACATCCTAGACTATTATGACTATAAAGATGCATATGGAAGATCTCTCCAAAACATCACTCTTTTTTTGTAGGTTTTATTTTGTTCATCAGATTGACAAACTTTTCACTCGTGAAAGACACGTTTATAGTATCATGATGTCATCGTAAAATTTGCTCGCGTGACCATGATATGCATAGTGACACATGAAATATCATTTTATATTAATTATGACATAATTTCATTAATTAAACATATTGGCATGATAACATGGCGAATTTATCATCGAGATAAGGCGATAACTTGCATAATAATATCTCTTACTTTTTGATTTTTTTTTTTATCTGGTACTGGATATCAACTCTTCGAATCAATTAATTCTAGAGATGATCGATCCGGCCTCACAGAATTTTTTCACCGATCATCAAAGTAAATTAGAAAGTACTCATGTAGGCCCATCTAGACGGCCAACATTCTTAAACCCTATTCTCACTAGAGGAAAAATTCCCTACAATGTGACACAAGACTTGAACATTAGATCACTTGGTCATTTGTTTAAGGGCCTAAACATTGCACCATTGTCTTGGAGGCAATAACATCTCTTACTTGTATGCATGGGCAGAGCTTGCATAGGCCCAGTGCGAGCAACTGGCCACAGTAGGCCTAGAGTAATTTTTTTTAAAAAAAATATTAATTTGTTATGTTAGTGCAATCGATCTCAGGTCAAGTTTGACCAAGCTTGGGTTGACTCGAGTTTGAGTTTCAATGTTTGATCGATATGTTAGTATGTAAAATGTTAAGTAGGTCAAGGTTGACCAGATACTTGACGGTGAGAAAAAGAGTCATGTAGGTCAAATGTTGATCAGATACTTGATATTAAAGAAGTTAAGTAAATTAAGGTTGACTGGATACTTGACAAAGTCAGAAGTCCAACAGGAAGTTGGCACGAGAAATCAAGTTGGTCAAGGTTAAATGAATACTTGACAATGTCAGAAGTTCAACAGGGACTTATCACGAGAAGTCAAGTAGGTCATTGTTGACTAAAAGTGGAAAGTCCAAGTGAGTCAAGGTTGACAGAACACTTGGTGATCGGAAGTCCAACGGAAAGTTGGTAAGAAGAAAGTCCAAGTGGGTCAAGATTGACTGAATACTTGGTGATTAAAAATCCAATGAGAGGTTGATAAGAGGAAAGTCTAAGAGGGTCAAGGTTAATCGGGCAACTGGTGATCAAAACTCTAATAGGTAGTTGACAAGAGAAAATTCTAAGTGGGTCAAAGTTGACTGGACACTTAGCAGTGGAAAGTCTAATAGGGAGTTTGCATGAGGTGTGAAGTTTCAATAGGTCAAAATTGATCGGATGTTAGGCAACGAGGAAGTCCCGATAGAGTAAACTTTTGAAGGTCATAACTTTTGACTCGGATATTGCGACAATCTTTAGTGGGAAACAGAGCTCATTCAGAAATCTATATTACTACTTGACTAATCGATTGATGCAACACAAATCGATTGAAGAAATTGATTGGTAGTCTATTTCGAGTGGACATAACACTCTCGAATTGATTGACTAGGTAAAATTAGCCATTATGTAGTTTTAAACAGTCAGATTCGATGACAATCAATTGGTAAAGTCTAGCAATCGATTGGTAGGAGAAAATCAACCTGAATGCAACCCTATAAATGAGGTTTTCAGTTAAAATTTAAAGGCTCCAATTCTTGAGAGTTTTGGAGCAAAATGTTGCTGCATTCAAGACTAACAAAAAGCATTCTCAAGTAAAAACAAGCATCTAAAGCAATGCTCAATTTTGTAAACGTGTTTGTTTCAATTTCTTTCTATTTTTTTGTATTTTTGTATTTGCTTCTGTTTGCTGTAAGAACATCTTGTAAGAGGCTAATCCACCTCCGGAAGGTATCCGAAAGGGTGAAATTCATAGTGGAGGAAGATCACTAGGGGTAGAGTCTTAGATTAGTCGCCTAAGAGGTGGATACCATGTTAAATCTTAGAGTTGTGCAAGTAGAGTCAAATTTGAATCAAGATTTCCACTGTTCGTTCAAACGACGATCACAAGATCATCATGAGAATCGATCACTATTCATCCCCTCTAACTCGCAAGGTCCTAACAAGTGGTATTAGAACAAAATCGCTCTTTATTGGATTAACCTCTATCGGAGCACAAAGTTAGAGGTAAAAGATAAATCTTCAGTTTTTTTAGGAGTCAAATGGAGTTCAAGGACGAATTTGGATACAACACTTGAATTCCATCAATTTTGGACTAGGATGGAAATAAAAAATGGAGAACTTCTTGAAAATGGATATAGAGTAATAGTTTGCTCTAACAGAAGGATTTAAAACTCTTAAAGACAAAAAGGCAAAATCTCTTCGGAAGATCAAATGGACCAAGGAGCAAATCAATAGATCCGAGGCTTATGATAAGTAACCAAGATTTTGACTAATTTGGTGCCTAATAATATTTTGTGTGAACTAGGTAAATACCAAGATGTAAAGAACCTATGGAGCAAGTTGACCAAGCTCCTTGAAATTCTATCATCGACACAAAGTGAAGACGAGCCCAAGGAGGGAGATTCGTTAACACTATAGCACGATGACATGGAGGTTGAGAGGTGCTCAATATTTGAGATGGAAGATGAAGAAACATCGACCTCAAGGATTGAGTGGGAGAGCTCATTGACACTAGAACAAGAAGATTTTTCAACTTCTTGAGCCAATGAATATTACAACAAAAATTCTCTTTGACAACGGTGGAAAACCACTATAAAATACCCTAAAAACTGTTGTAAATCGACGCATTAAAAAAGATGAGATTGGTCAAATATAATGATTTTTAACTATTGTCTTTTCACCTGAAATACAACAGTTTTTCATCGTTGTGATTCAAGTTGAATTATTGTGTTTCAAGTTAAAAGACAACGGTTATTTCCTTAAAATGACAACGATTTTTAACCGTTGTGTTTTAAGTAAAAAGACAATGATTTTTAACCTTTGTCTTTGAACATCGTTGTCTTTCTCAACACATCGATTGACAATGGTTTTTTTGCATCTTTAACAATATTTTTAACCGTTATCGTTTGTATTGAAAGAACATTAACCATTATTATTTTACCATTGCGTTTTTAACCGTTATCGTTTCTCAACACACTAGTGAACAATAAACCATTTAAAATCTGAATACCTTGCTAGATTAATATATATACATCATACAACAACATCAAAAAGAATTGTAGGAAACATCAACGGTAGCAAAACAATACCTTACTTGTAGCATCAAAATAATATACATCATCCAATTTTAAATGATCACCCTTAAAAACTACAACATTTATAGCAAAATTACACATCTACATGTACATGTGATGAGCGAACTAGTTGCAAAAAGAAGATTCACTAAACCAAGAGTTATGAATAACCAATCACTTCGGCAGTAGATGATACCACTCAAATAGAGTTTTAATTTATTCGGCTTCTGCAGCCCCTTCCAGCAATTACTTGATCTTAGCGATGTAGCCATTTCATCGCATCCCAGCGAATCCTGCTTATCGATGTGCTACCGAGAATATTCAACACATACGACCTATCTATGAGTCATAAATCCTCATAGACTAGAATAACGTAAGACCAGTCGACTAACCGTCTTCTCGTAACCCAATATTTCTCCGGTTCTCCACTCAAGGTTCAGAAACCTCCGAGTTCCAACTCCATACCATAGAGGCACGCAATGTCTTAAGAGCGTCTCAACATAATCACGAAGTGATTCTTGAATCCCTGACAGTTTCCTCAACATCTTCCACCCCAAAGGTGGTCTAACCTCGTAAGTGATTCGCCTCAGCGAAATTCATAAGTACGTAGGTACCTCCTTGGTTCACCAAACCAAGTACAAACGGTAACCCGTAAGTGGCAAGCACCTAGCTCCACATCTTTCTGAATCAGTACAAGCCACATATGACTGTACTTTTTGGTTATCTAACTAAGCATAATAAATCTGAGATCGAAAGTCCCACGGAAATAGGATATCTCTATCCTCTATCAACTGAGATGATAAACAATCAATACCATCTTTGCTGCATCACAACAAGTCATGTCCTCCAAACATGTCATCTAGGATATCTATCCATAACTGAGGCTCCATGAGCTAAAGTAAGTTGATCTCATACCTGATAAAGTCAAATAAGACATACAACCATCAATAGGTTGTCGTTTGATTCGTCCCAAGTCCCCGACTCATCAGTCGGCACTATCGGAGAATCAACACTCTCCGCTATACAATTGAACCATCATGTCTAACACTACACTAGACAATAGATACAAAAGAGGTAAATGAAACACATCATATACCTCGTGTCGCCTGAAAGAGTCCCGTCGCCGCCATGTCCCAATCGCGTCCATCGAGAAAACGACTCCGACATAAAATCCGAAAACACCCACAAGACCACAAGGTATCTCGAGAACCTGGCTCTGATACCAAATAAATTGTCACGCCCCCAGAAGCCTCTCGTCCGATGTAGACCGGACTACCACTTCCTCGACCCGGCGGACAATTTGAAAACCCTAGCCTCTACCACTCTCTCAACCGCTCGCACCCCAGCCTATAGGGCAGGAACAAGTGTCTGAATAAATAGAGACCGAAATCATAGACAAAAGAAACTGCGTATCGGTATGACTTCGACAAAACACAATGCATAAAGGCCATCATGGCTCACAAAAGTATAACTATACCGCCGTATAATACGACAAAACCCAACACAAAAGCAACAGCGGAAATATAAAGTATAACAAATATAGAAAATGATACCAACAAGTACTATCAACAAAATAGAAGAAAATCTCGAAAACATCTCGACGAGTACGCGAACTGGGACAGGCTGTCGGGCACGCTCCAGTCAATCATCCTGAAATAAAAACAAGGAGCTAACGGGATGAGTCATAGAACTCAGCGAATATCTTATCATATATACAAAATAGTCTAAACTAGCAACAGTGTAACAGACTATCGAAATAACACGTGCACAGGCAGTAATAAGAACAACTGCAATAGAAAAATAAGAACTACCATACCAATGTAGCCGAGTCACCAAAGTCAGACATAAGAGTCTCCTATAAGTGCATGCCAATCATATGCAGCATCAAGTAAAACAAGCACAAGTAAGTGCAAAGTACACGTATACACAAGGTGCAATGACATGGTCACCCCTGCCGTCGGTCAGACATCGTCACCTATGTACGGGAGGAAGCTGAGCGGAGACCACCCTCCGACGTAGGGCTGTGACTGCCGTCGATACTCTGCCATCACTACTCCTGAGCGATCGAGTAGACAGAATGCTGCCGGTATAACACCCCTACTCCATGCTTTATCCGGGGGCATCTCTGTCTACCCCAGGCCATCTCTGGAGGATATCTCTGTCTGAGTGTTACCCCTACCCCATGTATATAAATGGGGGAGAGACCTCTCCCTCTCATCTCCTGGTATAAAGACTACTCAAGGAGGGACATTTGCCTGCTATCACGCTCTGATTCACTAACCCATGAGTGCACGAGCGAAGCAGCACAGAGCACACTACCCATACTCCGTCAACCACTAACCCATGAGTGGTCGTAAGGGTAGGTCAGTATGCCTGTTGACCTGACTCACCCACAAAAGGGCCCCTGATCGACAGTGATGCACAGTGCACGATGATGCATGACACTGGTCAAAGAGCATCCACTATCTAATCCACCTATATCAACATGATATGCAAGGATCATAAATAATGCACCATAACCTAAGTCCTAAAGGTATAGGTATCACATGTCAATTGTGGCACAAACAACATCAGCAACACAAATATAAGAGTTATGTCACAATCTATTACTCTATTACTAAACAAAGCATATCAAGCATATATATCTGTGACTAATCTAAAAGAAGAGTCAAAGATACCCGCCTCCGATGTAGTAGATCGTAAGTGAAGAGAACCCCCCGTCTGAAATAATATCCGCCGCAAGTGGAGTCCAAATCGCCAAGTCAATGTCCTGTACCATGAACATAAATTTAGCTATTTACAATAGTACTAATAGCTAAACTAATGCTAACCAATATTAGGATAATCACCCATAATTAATTAAACACCCTTGATCTAACCTGTGATCCAATTAGATTATCAACCAAACAAAACCCTAACCCATTTACAACTCACGGCAAAGCACAACAACGCATCCCAATAACTCATATCTGATCAGTAACCATAACCATGGCAGAGATCCAAATGGAAAAGAGAAAAACCGATTAACTCAATTAATCATCCGCAAACCAATCAATTCTCAGAACTACATGGCAATGAAAACTGATCAGAACCACCTTCCTATAATAAAATTCAATCGTAAACATCCAATCTCTACCCCTCCTCCATTCCATGGATCGATCAATAACTGACCATAAACCACCTAATCCAAGATCAGATTCCAAATAAGATCAGCGATTGAAATATAACAAAACTCGGATCGCTCCCACCTGTAACAAAATACTCCTAACCAATTCAAATCGCGTTTGCAACAGCTGTCATCTAAAATTAGCAGAAATCAATCAAGAACACAGAAAACAGATACAACCCTATGTCCACGATCAAGAACAAACTCCTAATCCCAATTTGATCCATAGAAGATCTCAACTCGGAAAACCATTCCACCATCACGATTCTTCATCCAAGATCAGAGAAGTTGAAAAGAAGAATCAACGACCCTTACCTGAAAGAACACTTTGATTCTGTGCTCGGTGACATTCCAACTCCCCAATCCCCTTGTACTCCTCTGCCCAAAATCGCTCAAGGACGGAATTCGCCCGTGCCCTAGATTTCAAAAACCGAACTCAGGCACATGCAAATCGCGATTCGTTGGCAGATTGGAACTCTGAGACTACAAACTAGGTCTGGATCAAGCAACTCACCTCCTCGTCTCTCTGGTGGTGGCGTTATCGTCGCCCGCTCGCGAGGAAGTAGACGAAGGCGGAATAATCTCCAAATCCATGATATGCTCTAGAGGGAGAAGAGGGGAATCCGCAACCTCGATCAGACCCAAGGAGGAAGAGGAAGTCACCCTGGACGCCACACGAAACCGGTCGCCGACGGAGAAGAGCTGGCGGAGAAGAAGGGGAAATAGAAAGAAATAGTCGCGATTAGGTTTTGTGATCGGTTTCGGCTGCGCAGGAAACAACATAAGGGCTAAGGCAGCCCATTTTGCAATTTACCCCCCTAACTTTCGGCTAATCCCGCAAAGTCCCAATTTTCTAGGTAATTTCCATGTTAAGTCTCATATTTTGCAAATTTTGCATTTTAAACCCTAAAGTTTTTTTTTTGTTTCTCACAAAAACCGTTGTGATTCAAGTTGAATTATTGTGTTTCAAGTTAAAAGATAACAGCTATTTCCTTAAATGACAATAATTTTTAACCGTTGTGTTTTAAATAAAAAGACAACGATTTTTAACGTTTGTCTTTTAGCATCTTTGTCTTTCTCAACGCATCGATTGACAATGATTTTCTTTGCATCTTTAACAATAATTTTTAACCGTTATCGTTTGTATTGAAAGAACATTAACCAGTATTATTTTTACCATTATGTTTTTAACCGTTATCGTTTCTCAACACACACTAGAGAACAATAAATCATTTAAATCTGAATACCTTGCTAGATTAATATATATACATCATACAACAACATCAAAAAGAATTGTAGGAAACATCAACGGTAGCAAAACAATACCTTACTTGTAGCATCAAAACAATATACATCATCCAATTTTAAATGATCACCCTTAAAAACTACAACATTTATAGAAAAATTACTCATCTACATGTACAGGTGATGAGCAAACTAGTTGCAAAAAGAAGACTCACTAAACCAAAAGAGTTATGAATAACCAATCACTTCGGCAGTAGATGATACCACTCAAATAGAGTTTTAATTTATTCGGCTTCTGCAGCCTCTTCCAGCAATTACTTGATCTTGGCGATGTAGCCACTCATAGCTTCCTCCTGGGATTTGTCTGCAGGTAGGAAGAAACTAGAAAGTAAGCATCCAAACCATTGATTTAGTGAAGAATTAAAGATTGAATTTGGAGAGTAGCTCAAACCTTCAGTTGCCTTCCAAGCATCCCACATAGTTCCATCCCTAATATGGTTGAATATTCTAGGGCAACCTACAAATCAATCATAATTATTAAGATATTTTGAGATCTGATTCCAAACTCAAAGTAGGCTTACGACACTCTTGAACTTGGCAAAGGCTTAACTAAGGAGTTTATGCAACTAGGATACCATTTTAGAATTTATGAAACTTTATTCAAACGTAACACAGAAAAGAACTTATGCTCCTTAAACATATTTAAGATAATTTCGAAATTGATAGTGAGAGTAAGTGAAGAAGATTTGGCCTTTTAAATTTAATTAAATGAATGAAAGATTAAAGCATGGGCTAAAGATATAAATTTGGATACCCCTAAAACATGATCAAAAAATGTCATTAATGTAACAAAGATCCAATTATGCTTATAACTCATGGTTATGAACAAGGCACGCATTGGGGAGCAAGTCAGATAAGAGAAAAATAAACACGAAATCTATCAAAAATGAATCTACGATTTTAAACTAGATCCCAAAGAGGGGAAAAAATTGCAAAAATTCTCCTCAATTAGATGAAGATTTGAAGCTCGACTTAACAAAACAAATACGAATTCCCCAATTTGAGCTAATGACAAACTCACCTTGGTTGCAAATAAATAACAATATACCATTAGAAAAAAGCAAAGAATTCTAACAAATAATGAAAATTTCAGAAATGATACTTACGAAAAATGTTGTCCTGATGTCGTATCCAAAGGCTTTCACTACAACAGTTGCCACAACAGTCTTAACTATCACAACCAGAATAACTGATGCTAACAATATATCAACATGGTGCCAAAGAAACTGAACATCTATTAGCATGCCAATGCAAGCAAGGAAATGTGCAGCAAATAGATTCCAGATTGCTTCCACCTAAAACACACAAGAATAACAGTTAAAAAGCTCAAAGCATAAGACAATTGGGGGAAAAAACAATTCTGGACCTAATCTACCAATGACCAAATTATCATCTTGTTTCATTTTTATTTATTCTTGTGCTTCATCAAATTGCACAATAAATTAAAACCTAATAGTGGGTTCTAATTTAAAAAATAAATAAATAAATATGAGGAATTCAAAGGGAGAATGCCAAATTTACTTGATTATGAACTCTAATCAGCATATCAGCTTCTATGTCATTTTGAAAGAGAATGTGCTTACCATATATGTTAACAGAATTCAGGTTTGTAGGGCAAGCCGGCAAGGCATGATATAAATCTCCTTATTTTACATTTCTATTGATTTGCTTTAGATAGAAGACATAGATCTTAAAAAATTGTTGAAAAGAATTCCAATAGGAGTCCATCCATAAACTAACAGTCTACTTTCTTATTTATAAATTCTGCTAGAAAGGAAGATATTACAGTAGATAGTACATGCTATTTAGAAAATAATTGTTCATTAGAAAAATGAATGGGCCAAGATGGCTAACAATCAAATAGTAAAAATAAAATGATGGGAGAGTCAATATTGACAACAAATATGTCATAAGCATACTAGACTGAGAAAATAATGTAGAGAAAAAATTTATAATTTAAAAGTTTAATGTGCCACAGGAGCATTAGTCATTAGAGAATCTAAACCTTATTGTGCAGTACAAAAATGATACAACACTAAAAAAAAAGGATATAACATTAAAAAAATATGATTCATTAATGATTATAAAGAAGACAGAAGATCAAATCTAACAACTTACGGAATGTATAATATAATAATAATATAATATTAATATAATATAAAAACAAAAATATAATATAATATAATAAAAATAAAAATATATAATATAATAATAATAATAATAATAAAATAAAAATAAAATATTGAAATAATAATGATGATGATGATAATATTATTATTAATAATAATATTAGTTAGGGAGTAAATCACATAAATACAAAATTAGAAACATGATTTAGTTAAAAGAAAAAATAAATTTTTGTTTGATGAGCTAGAAGTTGAGCATACATATACAAATACACTGAGTTCTAAAAAAGGAACTAAATTGGAACATGAGGATAATATGATGAGCTAGTATTATTATCTTGATTCGTTACTAGACATATTGTTTATAGCTGAGTTGGAACATGAGGATAGTATTCTTCTCTATCTTAATTTGTTAATTGCTATTGTTTGGGAGATAAGGGAATTGTTTTATGATTTTTAAAATACATCTCATCCACAAAAATAAGGAAACAAATAGTTGTTTTATTGCTCAATAAGAAAGATCATCTCGATAATGGTTTTTATAGGAAAATGCAATTCCTATACTTGAGGAATGTGCATTTAAACCAAATGAGATTTGTTTAAAAAAATGGTTGTATAAGAACAAGACCAACAGAAACAAAATAAAAATAAAACTTTAGAATTAAAATACACAATGCAAACACATCTACTGCACTATGCATAACAAAGAAGAGTAATGCAATATTAATGTCATGTTAAGATTTTTAAAAAAAATCAATTGAGTAAAAATAATATGCTAGCAGAAACTCTCTAAGCGATGATGATGAACTATCAAGATAACCATTGTAGACTAGTTCTGCTATTTGAAAGATGAGGTTGATAGAGCCCTGTAGATAATATAGAGTAGAGCTAAATGGAAGTCACCTTCTTAATTAGTTCCACATCTACGATTTCTTTGCCTTTGAGATCCTCATGTTGTTTGGCCTTAGATACTCTTGATTTTCGAGATGAACTTCCATGACCAGTCTTCCTTCCTAAACCTTTTCTACTTATTTGACTTTGGGATTTATCTTCTGAGACTACTAGCATGTCATCAAGATTGTTAATCCTATTAGACTCTTTTTGTGGAGTGATATCTTTATCACCAATCTCAGACCCCTTCTTTTGCAAAGAGGAAGTAAATTGCTCATTCATTTCACTACCTTGATGTTTTTTTTCCGTCAGCTTAGATCTAAGTCTGCCATGCTTACCTCCAAGTGCACATGTTTCTAACTGTAATATATAAGATATATCAAAAAAAACTTCAAAACTAGAATAATGAACAGAAATTTCTATAAACAAACAATAAAGCATCTAAGCAAACAGTATAGTGTATGCATGTACATAGAAAATGTAAAACAATTTAACAAGCATGTTTTACAGTAACTTAATAGTTTACCTGGTAACAACTAATTTTTAGTAGGGCGCCAAGTGGAAGTTCACTTTGGATGGTATAAAATGCTTCAATTTTAAATGAATTAGTTCGATAGAAAGAAAACACTTTAACACTTGAATCAGTTGTCTCTTACGTAATAGAACATTACTTGACACAGTTGTAATAGGACTTCCATTCATTGCAAAGTTAACTGAGAAAGGAAATGAGCTTAACACCTGTAATCAACAATGAACATACTTAGGTATAGAAACAAGGAAGACTATATAAAGTAAATAGTTGAAACTGAACACAACAAATGGAAGTTTCATCTAATGAAAAGATTACCATTATACATGTTTCACTATTACTGTTTCAACATTTTCTAAAAGTAGAAGCACCTAATTGAAAGTTGTTAGCAAAACACTTAGTACTTAGGCCATATCTAGAAGAAGAATATTCTTATGGAGATATTGAACTGCAAATAGACAAAAATCTTTACTAATCTACAAAGAAAATTATTTTTGATCCTGTCGTGAAGTGAGTCGGACGCCCTTACAGCTGAGTGGGTCTCCGGGAAGGGCAAGGTCGCTAGGGTGGCGTGACGAGCTAGGTCGCTTCCAACCTGCGAGGCAAAGACCGTTAGAACCCGCCGGGAAAAGTCCCCGGTCAGGCACTCCGACGGTCAAGTCAGTACGAGATGGTGGCGATGGAAAACAATAGAACAGTATGAAAATTGCACTATCACGCGTACCTGGGAAATGCGGAGTGAGAGGTATATATAACCGGGGAAGCTGACAGGTTCTGCCCCGCCTTCCACTTGCCGTCGTGTGGAGAGGGCAGGGTAATGCATGCCCAGGGATGGCAGGGTAAAGTGGCACATGCTGTATTAAGGAAAGGGGCACTGTCAACTTAAGGGTGGCGTCGTTGGACGCTGCTCGACCTGACACCAAAGCATGTGGTCTAGGTATGGGGGACAAGATGTGGCAGGCGGATCAATACCCCGGCGAGATATCCGCCACTTGGGACCAGAACGACTATGGTCCTGCACCGACCTCGTACCACTTCTGGTAGTCTGGTGTCAGGGAGTGGTTGTGCCGACAGGGGCACTGAGCAAGGAGGCCGGCTGAGGGCCTATGAGGGTGCCGACTGGGGCACTGAGTAAGGAGGCCGGCTGAGGACCTGTGAGGGTGCCGACTGGGGCACTGAGTAACATCACCTTCGGCTCGGGCTTAATCCCGGAACATGGGCCGCCACGCATCGGCGAGAAGGCGAGCCTGGGTGGGCCTTAAACCATTTGACTTAGGAGAAGGCCCCTACCAGACTATGTGGGCCTTGACACGGAAACCCCCAAGGGCCTGAGCCCGCGGGCCTCTTATTTAACGGGATCGTCCAGATCACTGGCCACCTTCCTTCTGACCGAGCGCCAGGCTGCCGGGCCAGGTCACATGCAAGCTGGTCCGGGATCATAAGCATCTCCCTCACGTCTAGTCGAAGGAGGCACGCAGTCCGACTGACTGGACCTCAAATCTGGTCCGAGCCTGGCGCGCCCCTCGGAAGGGCAGGCCGTCCTCTATTGCGAATACTACAACGAACCCGTATCCCGTCGCCTCGCATATCGCCCGAGTCTGGTCAGGCAGGCTCGGCTAGGTCGCACGCTTCTCCCAGTCGCCTATCGGACGACTGGCATTCCTCGCCTATTTCCATAAAGCAAGCCCCTTGCCTGCTCGTTCTTCTGCATTCGAAACTGCCCGTCTTCCCCCCCCCCCCCGCTTTTGAGTGCCGCTAGGGTTGCGACAACTGCCTTCGTTTCGGCCTTTCTTCGGCGACTTCTTTTCACCGGTTAGCCCCTCGCCTCCCCCTTCTCCGATGGCCTCCTCTTCTTCATCTCTATCTCCATCTCAGCCTTGGTATTCCACCATGATCACCACCCTCACTACCCATGACCTGCTCCAAATACAATCGGACTTCCTAATCCCTGCCGACCACCACCTGCTCTTGCCTAAGTCACACGAGCGCCCGAATTCTGCCCCCTTGGGCTACATAACCTTGTCTCGGGATCATCTTCAAGCTGGCCTCCGTTTCCCCGTCCATCCCTTCATTGTCGCCGTCTGCGACCACTTCCAAATTCCTCTATCTCAACTAGCCCCTAACGCCATACGCCTGATATGTGGTTCAGCCATTGTTTTCTCGTTTCTTGGGATTCCCCTAATACCAGAGAGCTTCCATTATCTCTTTTACCCCAAGCAACAAGAGGTAGGCGATTTTTTCTTCCAGGCCAGGGCTAAAGCCTCCTTCCTCCTGAATCTGCCCACTTCGAACAAAGGTTGAAAAGAGTGGTACTTCTTTGTCGGGCCCATCCCCGCCCCAGGATGGCCCACTACTTGGGTCGAGGGACTTCCCGTTTCCGAGACTCTTCCTCGACACTATCGTACTTCCTCCGACTTCTTGAGTGCACCGTCGAGCTGGAGAACAGACACTTCGACGACGGACTTCTGCTGAAGGAGGGGATTCTTTCTACCTTCGGTCTGAGCCCGAGCCCCGCCCCTCCTCTGTCCGATGCTGGTAAGTCCCCCGGTGTCTATCAGGTATATCTCTTTGTTGTGCATGAATGTGTTTGGCCTTCGCAGTTTCCCTGCTGCTGTCCACGGCCCTGAAGGGAGGTTTCAGGCTAACCCGGGCCGAGCTACAGACTCGGATCACCTCTATGTTGGCTGCTAGAGAAGGTGTTGTAGCGGAGATTGTCCCGGCCAACCCGACTCCGACTGTGCAAGGGTCGGGCCCCACCGCCTTCGGGACCGCTCCGTCCACGACTGTCCTACCGCGCCTTCCTCCCAAACGCCGATGAGCGTCCTCCCCGGCAGGGGGTTCCTCCCTTCCTTCCTCCAGCAAGCATCTGGAGAAGAAGAAGAAGAAAAAGAGAGCAGCTCCCGAGCCCGAAGCCCATTCTGCTTCTTTGGAGAAGAAGAAAAAGAAGAAGAAGAGAGCAGCTCCCGAGCCAGAAGCTCACTCTGCCTCTTTAGCCATTGTTCCATGTGGCCCCCGCTGTTG
>JAGFNQ010010036.1:0-129374 GCA_024364735.1 Boesenbergia rotunda
TGCTAGTTGATGAGCATTACGAATCCGAGCGATGGTATTGTAAAGCTTCCTAACAACGTCCAGAATAGCGCGACAGAAAATAGACACTTCCTATAGTCTCCAATCCAAGGTAGTGTACTTGCTTACTCTTTATATTCATAGTATGGGGCACTGTACAAAGGAAGGTAAGATATTTGGTTATTCTTTCTATAGAATGGGGCATTGACAAACTATCTCCCCGGTCTTATAAATGTCTCTTCCTTGGGTACTCACGATCTCAGAAAGGGTACAAATGTTATTCCTGTTAGAAATTCAAGGCCGCAAAAACCGCTTTTTGCGTTGCGAAAACCCCAGAAGTTCGGCCACAGATCCGTGCGAACATAAAATAAATTACGAGTACGAGTTTAATCTACATTAGATCTACATGATAAGAATCATTACCCTTGACGCGTAGCCCTTCGCTTTCCCGCTTGTCCAAAAGGCCGCCGGATCTCTTAGAGTGTCAAAACAGACACTCCTCTATACGTATCCACGCGAACAAATGAAGATGGATCAAAAGCTTAGGTGTGCTAGCACCCTATAGCTTTCGGCCAAGAGGAGAGGTCGAAGAAGCACTCCCACCAAAAATCAAGAGAGAAGAAGAAAAGCCTCACACACCAAAATGGAACCAAAACATAGGTTTTGTTTCCTCATGGTGGCCGGCCACTTAATGGCCATTAAGTGCCATTAGGTGGCCTTCCATATCCCCTTTCAATTTGAATTCGAAATTCAAATGGGGGGAAAACCAAGTCATCATTTGGTCAAACAAAGGTGAGGTGGGTTTTGGTCAAGTCAAACTTGCCTTTTATGGACTTTCCATAAATAGTCAAGTCAAACTTGACTCCATTTCTTCTCCCATGTCAAGTCTAACTTGAAGTGGAACCAAGTCAAGTCAAACTTGATTTGGATTTAGGTCAAGTCAAACTTGCCTTTTATGGACTTTCCATATTTAGCCAAGTCAAACTTGACTTCACTTCTTCTCCCATGTCAAGTCTAACTTGAAGTGGAACCAAGTCAAGTCAAACTTGATTTGGATTTAGGTCAAGTCAAACTTGCCTTTTATGGACTTTCCATATTTAGTCAAGTCAAACTTGACTTCACTTCTTTTTCTCCATCTATTTGTCCTTTGCGTGTGACCCTATAGGTTCTTGTAACGTTGGCAATGCTTCTAACCTCTTAGAAACATAAGCAATGAGCGGTATCTAGCAACACATCATTGCTACCCAAGTTACAAGAATGTTGAGATCCAACATCACCTTGTGACTAATAATTGTGACTCTCACAATATATGATAATGTCCCTCTATCCATGATATCTAGGTTGACTCAATTGAGGCATAGACCGTGTCATCCTCGAGTCAATCTATATCTTGAACTCCAAGTAGACTCACACTAATCAAATGAGTTTAATATCTCATATTGACTCACTTGGGCATGGCCATGCACTTTGTGGTCTAACTCTATCAAGAATACGATATCGCTCCCGTCATATAGGAGGGATAGATCCCATCTACATCACTCACATCCCTCTCCATAATTTGTTACATACCCAGTAATCGCCTTTATAGTCCACCCATTTACGGGTGACGTTTGACGAAGCCAAAGTACGTAACTCCTTATGTAGGAATCCATGGTGACTTCAGGTCCAAGGACTAATAGTCATACTAATAGCCACATGAGAAAGTATATGACACTCATATAACGATCCATGATACTTTCTCATGGCGGGTCATTCAGTATACATTCTCCAATGCATACCCATGTGTCAACTTGATATCTCTATATCCATGACTTGTGAGATCAAGTCATCATGTTGACTTACATGCTAGCCTCTACGTATTAACATTGTCTTAGAATGTTAATACTTGACTAGGAATTATTTAGAGTAGTGTTCTCTATATCATATCGCTATCGATTCAACCAATCGATTGATATAGATAAGAACCTTCTACTCAAGGACATTATTATACTTAGTTAATTGGCACAAATACACGTAAGTATAATAACCATAAAACATGCCTTTATTTATACATAGGAATATGATACAAATTAGTCCATACAATCATTACATGATCGGCTCTAGGGCTCTCACCAACAATCTCCCACTAGCACTAGTGCCAATCACTGTAGTATCTAATACCCAATGATCTAGTGTGACCATCATGCTTTGTCTGTGCCAAAGCCTTGGTCAGGGGATCTGCGACATTCGCCTCTGTGGGTACTCTGCATATCTTCACATCTCCTCTATCGATGATCTCTCGAATGAGATGGAAGCGCCGTAGTATATGTTTGGTCCGCTGGTGTGAGCGAGGTTCCTTAGCCTGCACAATAGCTCCATTATTGTCACAATAGAGCTCTATGGGATCTGCAATGCTAGGAACCACCCCCAAGCTCTGCAACGAACTTGCGGATCCAAACTGCCTCCTTTGCTGCCTCTGATGCAGCAATATACTCAGCCTCTGTTGTAGAATCAGCAACTGTGTCCTGCTTCGAACTCTTCCAGCTCACAGCGCCGCCATTCAGACAAAACACGAACCCTGACTGCGACCGATAATCATCCTGGTCGGTTTGGAAGCTGGCATCACTGTAACCCTTTACAGTTAGCTCCTCATCGCCTCCATATATCAAGAAATATTCTTTAGTCCTTCTCAAGTACTTAAGAATATTCTTGACCGCTATCCAGTGACGCTCACCTGGATCTGACTGGTATCTGCTCGTCATACTTAAAGCATACGAGACATCAGGACGAGTACATAGCATGGCGTACATGATAGATCCTATGGCCGAGGCATAAGGGATCTGATCCATGCGGTCTCTCTCCTCTCTAGAAGAGGGACTTTGAGTCTTCGAAAGACTCATACCATGTGACATAGGCAGAAATCCTTTCTTGGAATTCTGCATGGCAAACCGAAGTAAGACCTTGTCAATGTATGTACTCTGACTTAGGCCAAGCAATCTCTTAGATCTATCTCTATAGATCTTGATGCCTAAAATACAGGCTGCTTCACCTAAGTCCTTCATTGAGAAACAATTTCCCAGCCAAGTCTTCACAGACTGAAGCATAGGAATATCATTCCCAATGAGTAGTATGTCATCCACATACAATATGAGGAAAACTACTATGTTTCCTTCAACCCTCTTGTAGACACAGGGTTCATCTTCATTCTTGATGAAACCAAACTGTTTGATTGCATCATCGAATCGAAGATTCCAGCTCCGAGAAGCTTGCTTTAGTCCATAAATGGACCTTTGCAGCTTGCATACTCTGCCAGTATGCTTTGGATCTACAAAACCCTCAGGTTGTGTCATGTACACATCCTCGAGTAGGTTCCCATTCAGGAACGCGGTTTTGACATCCATCTGCCAGATCTCATAATCGTGGTATGCTGCAATAGCAAGCATGATCCGAATGGACTTGAACATCGCTACTGGAGAAAAGGTTTCATCATAGTCAATACCATGAATTTGTTTGAAACCCTTTGCTACCAGTCTACCCTTATAGGTATGCGTCAGTCCTCCCATGTCAGTCTTTCTCTTAAAGACCCACTTACACCCAATGGGTTTTACCCCTTCAGGTGGATCAACCAAGGTCCAAACTTGGTTGGTGTACATGGAATCCATCTCGGATCTCATGGCCTCAAGCCATTTCTCAGAGTCTGGGCTCATCACAGCTTCCTGATAGGTTGTAGGCTCATTCTCAATGAGCACAACGTCATTGTCATCAGACAAGAGAAATGAATATCTCTCAGGCTGATGACGTACCCTACCAGACCTGCGAAGAGGTAGGTCTACTTGAACAGGATGTTGTTCCATAACTCCTTGTGTAACAACCTCATGATCCACACGGTACTTCATATCTGTTGATGTCACGTTCTTTGATTCGGTTCCATTTTTTGGGCCTAATGCATCTCTGTCCGCGTTTTCTCCTTCTATGCCTATGCCAGTGACTATTTTTTACTCTCCTGATGACTCTTTATCACCTCCAGCCCCATCTCCTCCTCCATTGCGGTTTTATCAGCGTCATCCTCATCCTACTTTACCATTGCCTAGTGATGACATTATCGTGGCCACATCTTTGGACCCAAGTCATTCGCCTCTTCCTCCGATCCCATCTCCTGAATCTAATATTCCTATTGCACTTCGAAAAGGTATGTGTTCCACTTGTAATCTTTCTCCTTATTATGTTTCTTTGAGTTATCATCGTCTTTCTCTTTCCTATTATTCTTGACTTTTCTCTTTGTTGTCTGTTTCTCTTTTAAAGACTGCAAGTGATGTCTTTGTCGATCTAGAATGGAAATAGGCTATGCTTGATGAAATGTGTGTCTTACAAAATAGTGGGACATGGGATCTCGTTCCTCTACCACCAGAGAAATCAGTTGTTGGTTATCGATGGGTATATACGGTGAAAGTTGGTCCAGATAAAAAATTTGACCGACTTAAAGCCCTCCTCGTCGCTAAGGGCTACACTCAGATCTTCGGATTGGATTATAGGGATACTTTTGTTGGTGAAATCTTTGTTAGGTCAGGGTTGACCTAGTTTAATTAGGCTCGGATGAGCTTATGATTGGTAGGCTTGGTAAGCTTAAGTTTCGATGTTTGATAATGATGTTTGAATAACGTATGATGTTTGAATATCATGTGAGTCAAGTGGGTCAAGGTTGATTGGAGACTTGACTGGAAAATGTAAGTACCCCTGGTTGATTTTGATGTGATCAACCGATTTAAGTTAGGTCTTGGTGTGTTTAATCCCTCTGCTAAGTGTGCAGGAGCTTTGGTACGGAGAAAGTCGGGCGTAAGATGTAGCGGACGAGAAGGATTGTGCAAGGAAGTGAGCCGACGGGCTCGGTACAATCCGAGGGACGCGGAAGCTGCGGAAGAGTACGCCGGTGGAGCGAGAAGGACGTGTGCGGTGTCCGAGGAACGAGAAGCCGGTAGGAAGGACGCTCGAGGGGTGAAAGGCCGAAGTCGGATTCGGGTGAGCCTAACTCCGGTTGGCTAGAAATCACCGAGAAGACGAAGAACTAAAAAACTGGTCAGTTTGACCATGTCAAACAAGGCACTCGAAAAAAGAAAAAATTAATTGCTGCTAAGAAGACTCAATCCTAAGACCTCACTTAAGATATGTTACCATAGTTACCACTTAGGATAGCTAGTGATGACAACATGTAGCTGCCAATGATACTACTTGAAGATTACAACAGCGAAGTCTAGAGCAGAAGAAAAAGTCTTAAAGGATAAAACCTTATCCTTTAATCAGATCTAATGGATGCAGTTTAATCTCATCCAAGATTAACCATTCAGATTACATCCATGGATCAACGGCCAAGAGAAAATTTCTCAACAATCAACAATCCAGATTTATTCTCTTAGGCTATAAATAGGCTTAGAGTTTCAGCCTTTTAATTCATTCAATGAATTCATTCTTGTAAACTCTCTAAAAGTCTAGCGTGCTATTTTTGTAAGGTTTCTCCGCTACAAGGATATTTTTATTGAGCGTCCACTATCTTGGAAGCAACGTTCTCAGTTGCGGCCAAGTTTCTTTTTTTAAAGACGAGTGCCTCCACTTTCATAATTTTTTTTACCGTCTATTCACCCCCCCTCTAGCCGGTCTATCCCGATCCAACAGAAAAGTCCTAGTGGTGGGAAAAGACCTAATGGGACTAGGTGAAATCCAGGTGGACTCGGGAGATCGTATGCTGACACGGGAAAAGACCTAGTAGGACTAGGTGAAGTCCAGGTGGATCGTGGAGACCGCATGCTGGCACGGGAAAAGTCGTAGTGGGACTAGGCACACCTAGTGGGATTAGGTGAAGTCCAGGTGGATCAGGGATATCACATGCTGGCACGGGAAAAGTCCTAGTGGGACTAGGTGAAGTCCAGGTGGATCGGGGAGATCTCACGTTGGCAAGGTGGAAGTCTACCGACATACTAGATCTAACTCGAGGGTTAGACCAACCCGGTTGGGAACTAGGTTTAGTCCTAGTTGGGAACTAGGCAAGAAAAATCCAAGTCGGTTAAAGGGATGATCGGACACTTAGTGAGGAAGTCCCAACAGGTTACGGTCGACCGGGGTTAGACAAGGGAACCCTAGACTTGTGCACACAAGTTAGGGTTGGGGTTAATCAATTAGGTAATCGATTGGTGTTGGTTTCTCACGAACAGAAGTTTTCTTAATCGATTGGGTGATCGATTAAGGAAAGAGTGAATTGATTAGGTAATCGATTGGGAGAAATAGTTTGCGAGAATAGAAGCAGGCTGAATCGATTGGGCAATCGATTCAACCTCCTCTTAATCGATTGGATAATCGATTAAGGAGGATGGTAATTGATTGGTCAATCGATTACAGTTGAATTGCACAAAGCAAAGAAAGGTATTGAATCAATTCAGCAATCGTCTTAATCGATTGGCTAATCGATTAAGCTTCAAAAAAATAGCCGTTGAATGACTAAGTCTGACATGGTAATGGATTGAGTAATCGATTAGGGAACCCTAGGTCGTGGGTATATAGGGTTTTCAAGCAGGTTTGAAGCGAAGTTTTTTGGCAGCTCTTCGACACTTCTTCTCCTCCTTCATCACCATTTCAAGAGAAGTCTTGGAGCATAGTGCTGCTATATTTCCAAGGTTCTAGAGGTGATCCCAAGCTTGAAGAAAGTAAGAAAAGCAAAGAGAGCTAAGTTGTGTAAATCTTGTAAGATTTCTATTGTATTTGCTTATTCTTGAGTGTTTCTTCTTGTAAGCTTGTAAGAGGTTTTTCCACTTCAAGAAAGAGATCTTTCATAGTGTATGAGAGAGTGAGGAAGAGTAGATCCTTGGATTAGTCACCTCAAGGAGGTGGATACCAAGTAAAATTAAAGTGTTAGCATTGCTCAAGTCTTCCGCTGCAACAAATCATCAACGAGCAAAGTTCGGAGCTAATCACCCCCCTCTAGCTTTCCTACCGGTCCTAACAAGTGGTATTAGAACGAGGTCGCTCTTCTTTGGACTCATTGCCAATAGAGCAAGAGCTAGAGGAAGAAGAAAGAATTGAAGAAACCCTAATTTCAAGAAGACATCATCAAGAGGGTTCAACTTCAAAATGGAGTTCGGCTATGACATCCGAGCACCTCCACCGTACGACAAAGCCAATTTCAATATTTGGAAAACAAAGATTGAAAATTTTTTCATGATAGAGATAGAGCAATGGTTTGCTCTAATGGAAGGGTTTGAAGCTCCAACAAGTAGCAAAGGAAGACTCCTCAAGAAAAGCAAATGGAATGAGGAGCAAATCAAGAGATGCGAGGCCAACGACAAAGTGACCAAATTATTGATCAATCAATCACCATCTTGGACAACATTGGAGAATTTCAAGATGCCAAAGAGTTTTGGAGCAAATTGGCAAAGCTTTATGAAGATCCCTTCACTGTACCAAATCAAGATAAATTCAAAGAGGGAGATTCATCGGAGGAAGAGGATTCAGAAGTTGAAAGATGCTCAACACCCGAAGATGAAGTTCAAGAAGCCTCCACTTCAAGGATTGAGGGGGGGGCAAAATTCGCGATTGACATCGGATCAAAGAAAAGCTTCAACATCGTCCTCCGAGGTCAATAAAGAAGAAGAAGAATAGAATGTCACCTCATGAAGGTATAACAATTTCAACTTACAAAAATAAAGATCATATCATTTGTTTTAAGTGTAAGGAAAAAGGGCACTACAAGAGTCAGTGCCCTAATTTGGTCAAGAAGAAGGTGCAGGTGAAACCTAAGACCAAGGAGAAGCCAAAGGAGGTCGGCCCCGTGGTACAGAAAGATAAGAAGCACATTGTGTGCTTCTCATGCAAACAAAAGGGACATTATCGAAATCAATGTCCAAAGGGGAAGGATCCGACCAAGACAAAAAGAAGGAGCTCAAATCAAGGGGGAGCCTCCAAGAACAAGACTAAAGTACCATTAGGTAATGATACTTATTTTCTTCATGATAAAATGCATGTTAAAAATCATTTTTATCATTTTAATATCATTTATCATGAAAATAGGAGGCATGAAAAATCTAAGGAGAACTATAGAGCCTTCCATGCTAGGACTACCACATTTAAGGATAGGGAACAAGTTAGAACATTTCATGGTAGACCTACCCAACTCAAGGTCAAGAAGAATAATTACCAAGACAATCTTAGAAAACCAAGCCTTGAGAAAGTAATGATTGAAAATCAAGTTTTGAGGTTCAAACTTGAAACATTAGAAAAATCCCTTAAATGAATAGAAAAACTACTTAAGAGATCTAAGAATCAAAACCTAGATTTAGGAAATCAAGGACTCTCTAGGGGCAAGAAAGGTTTGGGGTACAAACCTAAAACCAAGAATGATAGTCCATCTTACCATAGAGTTCATATAGGTATAGAACTCAATCTAGGTCTAGGAGTCAAGTCAAGGTCACAAGGGAAGTCATCCCTAGAGTTGACCAAGACAAGACCAACATGACTAAGGCTCCGGAGAAGCCTAGAAAAGTCATTAGGAAGGTTTCAAAGGAAGTTATCCCTAATCAATACCTAGAACTGTAGCAGCCCCGCCTCTATGGTCCCCGCAGGCAACCCTCTAGGCCGACGACCCTACGGTCTTCCCACCAGCTCACTTGGTACCAGGATTCAGGAACTTTAGTACTTAGCCTGGAGGTCTAGAGTTCGAATCCAGGGGAAGACAAAAATCCACTGCCAGGGGTGGGAAGACCGTAGGGTCGCCGGCCTAGAGGGTTGCCTCCGGGGACCATAGAGGCGGGGCCGCTACATAAAAAGGCGCAGCTCACTTGGTACCAGGATTCAGGAACTATTGTACTTGTCCTGGAGGTCAAGGGTTCGAATCCTGGGGAAGGCAAAAATCCACTGTGTTAAATATCGGATTTTTAAAGGGGTTGAAAAGATATTTTTAGGGGCCTAGTTGAAATATTCCAAACTTGTAGGGTTTATTTGCAAAATTACCAAATCAAATATAAAAAAAAGCCTAAGCCCTAACTTCCCTCATCTCACCCGATACCCCTCTCCTCTGCGCTAACCTCCCTTGCGCGAAACCGAAGCCACCCATCGCCGACGCCGCAGCCGCCGCCGAGACCCGACGCCGCAGCCGCTCGCCGCCGTTGAGACCCTTCCTTCCCTTTTTCTTCCTCTCCGGCGCGCACAAGTAGAGCGCCATCGCCCATCGTGAACCCTAGCCGTCTGTTTCTGCCGAACTCCTCTTCTTCCCGACGCCGCCCCAAATTTCTTGCGCCGACCATCATCAAGGTAAGGTTTTCCTTTTGGTCTCACTGGGTTTCTGAGATAGTTGTTCTCCCTTGTTTATTTGAGGATGAGATCAGTTCTTGGCATAGATCTGGAGGTTCGTCGGTCTTTTGTCGCCTCGGTTGCTAGGGGTGCGGGATCTGTGGAAGCAACTATGTCGGCGCATTTCAAAAAGGGTAAGAGTGATTATTTGATTGTCGAAAAGGAGGATCATTAGATTGGTGGATCTGGATAGCAATTTTTGTTATTGTTTGATCCTACTCCTTGTGTCTGTTTTTTTGGAGAGTGTTGTTTATTATGGGAATCATTTGTGAGATCTATTTTGGGTTTATGGCAACATGATCATGAGTGATGTAAGTTGTTATAGGTTTGGTTTGCTTGATTAGTGGTCGTGGGCAACATAAAAACAAAAAGGCTTTGTTTTCTAAAGTTGCTGTGGGCAACGTTAAAAATAATAAGAATAATAATAATAAAGAAAGGAATATGGGATCATGCTTGGATTAGGTGGAGATGGATTTTAATTTTTTATAAATTAATTTAATTGAAACTGGATATTAAACTAATGATTAATTTATGTGTTTCAGTAGCTAAGTTGTACTATTGAAACAGGACCTTAATTTGGATTCGTTCAGTTGATCATGGAAGGTTCTCATTCACGTTCTACAATTATAAGGCGGGTACTTCTCCTTTATACTCGAGTAGTTCTTTTACCATAAATCATGGCTAGTTTATGTCTTATAGGTTGCTTGACCTTGTTCTTTGTCGTTATTTAAACATCGCCGTTGAGACTTATTCTTCGTTGATCTTTGAGTATTCCAAGTTTGTATCCGTACAGTCCTCTATTGATTTTCTGTTCTGTAAAGTGTCGCTAGTACGCGAGCACTTAGAAGTTCATTAAACACAATAAGGTTTATTTGACATTAGAAATACCCTACCTAGTAGTGTAGATGCATAATCGTTGGATTTCGATTTCTGGTTGGTTGTATCGATGCATGTTTCACTCGTTGGATTTTATTGCATCATGGTTGCTTCGGTTGTTCGTGCATCGTATATCATGCACCATACTTGCACGTTGCATACTAACGACTGTTGGCTTACATTTGGTTAAGCCGTCGTTAGTCATATTGTTGCTCGATTCACTCAACCACATGTTGTCATGATAGTGGTTAGAGTGCGAGTGTTTGTCCTGTCATGCCAGACAGTGACACCCTCACCATTATTTTAGAGGGATGAGCTGTTGGTAGCTCACCCTCACCGTTGTTGTTTTTCGAGGGATATATATTGTAGCTGTTGATAGCTCCCCCGATGTACCGGGGTCTGGAGTGTGTGCTCCCCAGCATCCTGTCCACTCAACCACGCCTTATGTGGTATTATTGTTGTTGTTGGTTATTGTTGTTGTTGGAGTGGTACAGTTGTCACAGCCCTACCCACTCGGTCACACAGATGGGATGTGTTGACGGCTTGACTGACGTCAGGGGTGACACATGTCATTGCATCATGTGCATACGTATTTCTTTTATGCATTTGTTTGTGTTTGATGCACTTATATGAGCTATGATTGTTGCATATGTATGACATGCATGTCTATCTTGATATTATTGTTGTTGAGTTGTTCTATACCTGCTTAGTCGTTATTCGATTTTATACCATGTCGTATTATTTTGGTTATGCATGATTAAGTAAATCTGATATTTCTTATGGACTGTACCTTTTGATTCTCTACTTCGTTATCTTATTTGTGCCATGCTTATTGTCTACTCATATACCCGCAGAGTCCGCCCGGACTCACCACCCCTGCTTCCCTTTTTGTTGTTTCAGATAGCAGGTAGTGGTATTGCTTGGAGCCAGGAGATGATCTAGTTGTCAGTCCCTCAGTCTCACCGTGTCGTTTGGTTTAGTGGTTTCTATTTCGGTATTGTCTTAGTTTTCTGCATTTCCTTTGTTTATCAGTTCGGACTGGTTTTTGGTATTATTACAGAAACTTTTGGGTTCTCGATGGTTGTGATTTTCTTCTGTGTTTAAGGTGGCTGAGCCACCCATTATTATATTGTTTCGATATAAGCTGCGTGGATGTGTTTTATTTATTATTGTGATGCCAGCCGTTTGTGGATGAGCTTTATTGGTGGTGAGATATTATGTATTATTGTTCCATATTGTCCGCCGTACAGGGGAGATGTTGCCTGATTTTCGAGGAAGCATGTGCCTCTGGGGGCGTGACACACTGCCAGGGGTGGGAAGACCGTAGGGTCGCCGGCCTAGAGGGTTGCCTGCGGGGACCATAGAGGCGGGGCCGCTACAAGAACACCCAAGGAGCATCAATAGATTTTGGGTTCCTAAACGTGTGTTCGCCACACTCTAAATAGGTCTAGGGAGTGTCAACTCAGATTAAAAGGGTAGTTAACCCAACCTTGATGAAGTTAGCACTTTGGGACATTTTTAAGGACTTACTACCCTTGAAAATAAAGAAACCATTTGTTTACTCTTAGAAGAGTAAAATTGTGCCAAACTATACTTTTGGAAGATTGAACTAAATAAAGTTGGCACAACTAGGTTAGAATCCAAAGATATGTCAAGTTGGAGAGTTTCGACATTATCTTGAAAAATTAGGGACAAAATTAGGATTATCAATGACTTAGCGATGAGTTATTGATACTTAGATAGGAAATCTAGGTACTTTCTTTTATGCTATTATGCCATGATTTATATGCCCTATCACATGCCATGAAATCATAATTTATTATTTATATTTTATTATGAAAATATCACATGTCATGTCATACATACATCATCTAGCAATAATAATTTTTCTTTTGAAAATCCTCATATGATGCATGTCATAGTCATTATCAAACATTAATTTAATTTTTATTAAAATTAAGGACATTGGCATTACTGGACATCCTAGGTGGATGATCAAAGTTTATAATGTTTAGATAGAGATGCATGAAACCTAATTTAGGGAGAACCAATTTATACATCTCACTAAAATCATAAGTTGACTTGTGTGTTTTGAGACGTATTAGAAACAAGTGAGATGTTAGGTTGATGAATAAAACTCAAGGTGTTGATTAATGTGCATCTTATTGAGTTTTAGGTTCATCAAAACATAAATTTAAATGAACTCTAATCATTGGGAAAGTTAATATACAAGTCATGTGCATTTAGCCCAAAGAACATGGTTGAAAATTATTTTTGAAACCTATTTCAAAACTATCTTGGAAAACCTTGGTGAAGACTATCTTTTGATAGAACTCAACATTGATGAATAGGATACAATTAGAGTGAAACATTGAAGTATCTCAATGATTTCCAATTTTATGTCAATCTTTGAAAATGGAAGTTATTTTCACAGAAAACTATTTTCCCATGATAGTATATGTCATAAATAATGTCTACACAAAATTTCAGGATTTTTTAAATTTTGTAGAATTATTTAGGAGTTTTTGAAATTCGGTCTAAAATTATTTTCAGAAATCAGAAACTTTCAATCAATCAGATAAACGATTAGGACAGTAACCAATCGAATGATCAATCGATTGATGAACTTTTTCTGCGAGCACAGAAGCTTGCATAATTGATCCGTTGATCGATTAAGGGCAGTCATAATCGATCAGTTGATTATTAAGGCATAGCTTAATCGATTGGTACCCAACATGAATCGATTGGTATGACTGAAACTGTCTGATTTTAGTCCTATAACCCAATTTTGAGTAACCTAGCAATCTCTAGCCCCTTGGAATACTTTTATAAGTATATTTGAGTAAATTTCATTATGAAATCAAAAAGGGAGATGGTTTGGTGAAAACTATAGGGTTAAGGAGAGATTTTGATTCAAGTTTTGAATCTCAAAATCTCATAACCTCAAGTTGAGTTTTCCTAAAGTTTTAGGAATTCAAAAATATTGTTGGTGTAATAATAGAGGTTTAGAGCATGTTTTGAGGGGGAGGTCTTCCTTAAAAGCATGTGTTTAAATTTTTATTTTTGGGATAAGTGAAAGAATGAAGATTGAAAATCTTCATCATGATGAATGCTCAAGGTTGGCATAGATTCAAATAAAAGGTATGGGGCTTTCATTAGGTATGCCTTTGACCATATAGACTCTCGGGGAGAGTTTTTGATGTATGTCAAAGGGGGAGAGATTGAAAGGCTAATAGGGATTAGTTTTTCTTAAACATATTGTCAAACATCAAAAAGGGAGAGATTATTGGTGCAATCTTTGTTAGGCTAGGGTTGACCTAGTTTGACTAGGTTTGGGTGAGCTTATGATTGGTAAGCTTGGTAAGTTTAAGTTTCGATGTTTGATAATGATGTTTGAATATCGTATGATGTTTGAATATCGTATGATGTTTGAATATCTTGTGAGTCAAGTGGGTCAAGGTTGACTGGAAACTTGACTGGAAAAGTCCTAGTGGGACTAAGCACACCTAGTGGGACTAGGTGAAGTCTAGGTGGATCGGAGAGATCACACACTAGCATGGGAAAAGACCTAGTGGGACTAGGCACACCTAGTGGGACTAGGTGTAGTCCAGGTGGATCGGGGAGATCACACACTGGCATGGGAAAAGACCTAGTGGGACTAGGCACACCTAGTGGGACTAGGTGAAGTCCAGATGGATCGGGGATATCACATGCTGGCACGGAAAAAATCCTAGTGGAACTAGGCACACCTAGTGGGATTGGGTGAAGTCCAAGTGGATCGAAGAGATCGCACGTTGGCAAGGTAGAAGTGTACCAAGAGACTAGACCTAACTCGAGGGTTAGACAAACCTGGTTGCGAACTAGATTAAGTCCTAGTTGGGAACTAGGCAAGGAAAAAATCCAAGTCGGTCAAAGGGATGATCGGACACTTGGTGAGGAAGTCCTAATAGGTCACGATTGACCAGAGTTTGACAAGTGAACCCTAGACTTCTGCACACAAGTTAAGGTTGGGGTCAATCGATTGGGTAATCGATTGGTGTTGGTTTCTCGCGAACAGAAGCTTTCTTAATCGATTGGGTGATTGATTAAGGAAAGAGTGAATCGATTGGGTAATCGATTGGGAGAAATGGTTTGCGAGAACAGAAGCAGACTGAATCGATTCAGCCTTCTCTTAATCGATTAGGCAATCGATTAAGGAAGATGGTAATCGATTAGTCAATCGATTACAGTTGAATTGTGCAAAGCATAGAAAGATGCTAAATCGATTCAGCAATCGATTAAGATCGTCTTAATCGATTAAGGTTCAAAAAATAGCCGTTGAATGACTAAGTCTGACGTAGTAATCGATTGGGTAATGATTAGGGAACCCTAAGTCGCGGGTATATAGGGTGTTCACGCAGGTTTGAAGCTAAGTTCTTCGACACTTCTTCTCCTCCATCATCGCCATTTTAAGAGAAGTTTTGGAGCATAGTGCTACTGCATTTCTAAGGTTCTAGAGGCAATTCCAAGCTTGAAGAAAGCAAGAAAAGCAAAGAGAGCTAAGTTGTGTAAATCTTGTAAGATTTCTATTATATTTGCTTATTCTTGAGTGTTTCTGTTAACATTTGGAAATTTAAAGGGCTAGACGGCAGAATGGCTGGAAATTTGGGGACTTCGTATGAGATTTAATGAAAGGGGGAGGGTTAAATTGCAAAGAGGTAAGTTTCCTTAAGTAATTGGGCCGGTCGTGAGCCCAGCCCTCTTAAAACCTTCTCGATTCTTCTTCTGATCCTCCCAACCATCGAGCCCACGCGACCTCGAGCAAATTCTCCTCTTCCTAGCGATCTAGGTCATCTCGGCAAGCCGGCGACCCGTTCTCGTGCGGCGAGCAGGAGACACCGGAGAGTACCTCTCTTAGGCCGCTGGAGTGGGATCGAGGTCTTCGTCTTCACCTAGTTCTTCATCCAGCGATCGATCGAGGTAAGGTTTTCTTCCCGAGTTTGAATATGAGGTGTGGATGTATTAGGGTTGATTTATGTTGTTCCGATGGCAGATCTCGAGCCCAGTTCCGTTTCTCTTCCTCTCTTTTTCTTCTTTCCCCGGCTTCTGTCTTCGTCGGATTGGAACAGGGGATGCCAGTGACATCCGAGGTAAGGACCTTGCCGTGTGAGGGTTTCCGTTGCGTTGATCGAATGCAAGAAGCATGGTTTCGATATGTTTGTTGTGTTCTGTGTTACTCTTGGTGCTCTCGTTTTCCCTTAGCTTTCCTCGATCTCAGATTAGGATTGTTACTGCTGTGTGGATTGTTGATTTGGGGTTGTTGTAAAATTTGGTTGTGATTAGAACATAGGTCTGTTGAATGTGATTACATTCCTTTGCGATTCTTGTTTTGTTTTGATCAAATTTTGTTTCCGTGAGTTTGGGATCGTGATAGGTTATGTTGGATGGATCTTGGTTACTTGAGATTTAATCCTATGTCTGTTGAAGTTGATTTACCTTTCCTATAGGATTCATATCCCGGTTCATGCTTAGATTATGGTGGTTGATGGGAGCTGATCGTGTGGAGCAGGGGGTGATGCTTGGGTTTGATTTTGGGAGGTTTCGGTGGGGATGAATCTATGGTGAGGTTTGATTGGAATTAAGGGAAATAATTGGGGATTAATTAATCATAATTAACCCTAATTAATGTATTGGCTAAGAGTTAGGGTTAATTGATTAATTAATTACAATTAATCCTAATTAATGAAATGGGTGTTTAATTAGGATTAATTGATTAGAATTAATCCTAATTAAAATTAGAAGTTATATTTGGCTAAGTGATTGTGTATTTGATGCAGGATATTGAGTGTCGCGATTATCTTCGTCGCGACTATTATTTTTGGACGGGGGGTTCTCGACGCCTGGACTTCTTCATATCGAGGCGGGTACCTCTGTTTATGCATAGCTAAACATAGTTAGCAGTAGGGATATCTGATATCTTTATCTCTGTGCTTTTGCTTCGGTAGTTGTATCCGTTAGTTTTACTGCTTACTATATCTGTATGGATTGATGATGCACAGTTACCTTATACCTTACGCTAGGATTTAGGTATTGGTGCATACCGGTTATATGGACTACTGCATATCATGTAGATGACAGCAGGGATAGATAGTGGATGATGCATGAGATAGTGACATGCATCATTATTGCACGTAGCATAGGGGACGACCTTTGACTCCCTGGAGGTTGAAATGACCGTCGTACTTGCTACTCGTGTAGGGGCATATGTAGGCGACCTTTGACTCCCCTAGTGGTTGAGAAGGGCTGTCAGACCTGCCACATGACCTGTCGTGTAGCCCCGTTGGCGGACCCGGCGCTGCAGCAGGTCCCCTACCTATCCGATGATAGCAGGGACGTTTAGAGCGTTACTTCACCCGATAGTGGGGTACGTTTATGGTCTCTGACCCTACCCATTCGGTCTCGCGTGTACCGCCTCATAGACCGTCTGTTCGTGCAGGGAAGACCAGGTCAGAGCCCTACCCACTCGGTTCGCGTGCACTGCGACCTACACCGACTAGCGTCAGGGGTGACCCATGTTGCATCATGAGCATGCTCTGCATCTCTGCACTTGGTTGTGTTTGCTGCACTTGATTACTGCACTTGGTTGACATGCATACTACTGGGTTTGGATCGACGCAGGTAGGTATGTAGTTCCTTTACTGCTTATGGTTCAGTTCTGCATTTCTTTTTACTGCAATTATCTTCAGTATTGTGGTAGAGAGATAGACGGACTTACTGCTATTATTTTCTTCCTGTGTATATCAGTCTGTATTCGCTGAGTTCTTAGGACTCACCCCGTTAGCTCCCTGTTTTTATTTCAGGATGATTGTCTGGAGTCCTCGGCAGCCTGTCCCAGTTCGCGTATTTCTTCGAGATGATTCCGGGATGTCTCTTTTACTTTGTGGTGGTACATGTTGGTACCCATTTTCTGTTTCTTTTACTTTACTTTTCCGCTGCTATATTCGTGTTTGATTTTGCCATTTTATACGGCGGTATAGTTGTACTTTTGTGAGCCATGGAGGCCTTGTGCTATGCGTTTGTCGTAAGTCGTACCGGTACGCAGCTTCGTTGCCGTTTCTGTTTTCGATTTATACAGTCGCTTGTTCCAGCCCTATAGGCTGCGGTACAAGCAAGCTGTGGTAGTAGTGGTGATTAGGTTTTCGAATTGTCCGCCGGGACGAGGGAGTAGCTGTCCGGTCGGTATCGGACGAGCGGCTCCTCGGGGCGTGACAATTTATTTGGTATCAGAGCCAGGTTCTCGAGATACTTTGTGGTCTTGTGGGTGTCCTTCGGATTTTATGTCGGAGTCGGTTCTCGATGGATGTGATTGGGACATGGCGGTGACGGGACCTCTCCAGACGATCCCTATGTAATGGTAAGATCTTGTTGATAGTTATAAGAATAACGGTAATAATGATTGGGTCATATCTGTGCAGGTATGCCCCGTCGTATCGAGCTGACCCCGCCTCGGCCCCGTGGTGGCCCTCGGCGACCACCACATCGGTTGACTCGGGAGCCTACGGGAGATGCGACTATCGGAGCAGAGGCGGAGTCTCCAGAGAGACGACCTGTGGTTGGTACTGGACGCCGTAGACAGACGTCTCCGGGCCAGAGGCTTCCATCACCGAGGACCCCTTCGCCGTTTCTGACAGCTGTTCCAGTCGCACCCCCGACAGTGCCATCTGTTGCACCCCCGGTGGTTCCTGTCGTAGCACCCCAGGTGGTTCTTGCCGTAGCACCCTCGGTGGTACCCGCTACGGTACCGTCAGCGGAGCAGCCAGCATCGCAGCCGATCCACCTAGTACTACAGACGCTACAGCAGTTGATTCAGACTTTGCAGCCGGTGTTGGCTTCTACTCATCCGGCACCTCTGTCGGCTCAGACAGTACCTTTGGAGGGGCAGACCTTCGGAGCGTCGGGATAGGCAGCGTAGTCAGTACCCCCGGCAGTGCAGCCAGTCGCCTCACCCGTACCACCTGCGGTACCAGCGGCCCCTGTGGGCTGAATCATGGACAGATCACGGATCCCAGCATTGGCTGCATCCGTGAAGGGCAGGTTCACACTTTTCCATGGAGGGACCGATCCTGGCATAGCCCAATCATGGCTTAGCACTGTGGAGGATACCTTCTCATATATGTCCTGCTCCGACTGGGAGAAGGTTGGATTGGCGGCCTACCACATGCGAGAGCGGGCCATGACCTGGTGGACGGCTCAGCAGACCATCTATGGCGAGCAGCCGATTACTTGGGGCATGTTCAGGGAGGCCTTCCGACAGAAGTACCTTCCCGCAGCATATCAGATGACTCATCATGAGCAGTTTCTACATCTCCAGCAGGGGGATCGGACGGTATTAGAGTACGATGTGGAGTTTAACCGCTTGGCGAAGTATTGCCCCCTGTTAGTCGCAGACGATGGGGAGCGGAGGATGCATTTTATTCGAGGGTTGGCCTCGAATATCCAGCTTCAGCTGTCCACCTGCGACATTACATCATATCGACAGGCGCTAGATCGAGCCCTGATCATCGAGTCTACTCGACAGCGACTGTTCGGGGACAAGAAAAAAGATAAGCAGCCAGTTTCTGATGTAGCACAGCCTCAGTCACAGCAGACCTCGCGGAAGCGAGGCAGGCAGAGGCAGCCAGGGCAGGATATTTCTGGGGCTACATCGGGGCCTCAGAAATCTGGACGTACGACGACGGACTCCGCCCAGACTTCTCAGCATGACCGGAGGACCCCCGTTAGACACCGTTGCGCACAGTGTGGTTCCAGGAGCCACGACAGATTGGAGTGCACCCTGGCGCAGGCAGTGTGCTACTACTGTCAGTTGCCGGGACATATGAGCCGTGATTGTGTCCGGAAGGCACAAGATACGACATCCGGAGTCGCATCACAGGGAGAGCGTGCTGGTCCGGCACGATCACAACGCGGGGGACGGGGATCACGGACTTCTTCGCGGACTCAGCCGACCGCCCCTCCGCCCGTGCATGTGTATTATATGTTCGGGCAGGGCCCCGAGCTTACTCATTCATCAGCGATCCCTCAGCACCCTGTTGCGGAACCGCAGCAGCAGCCTTATATCGGACATCAGCCTGCGGTGTATCTGCCTCATCAGTCGTCCAGAGTTTCTACACCACAGCCTCCCACCGGTACCTGCTTTACCCCCACCGCCACCGGAGACGGGTCGAGTGTATGCACTCACCCGAGAGGAGGCTCAGAGAGCTGACGGTTCTGTTTTCCGAGGTACCGTTTCCCTTTATGCGCATTCTGCAGAATTACTTATTGATACTGGTAGTACCTATTCTTTTATATCACGGCTGTTCTTGAGCAAAGTCTGTAGGTTACCGACGATTAGGGCACAACCTTTGTCTGTGTCCCAACCTTCCGGAGAGGTATTGGAGGTCACCCAGGAGGCCAAGGGGTGTCCTCTAGATTTTGGTGATGTCGTCCTTACCGTGGATCTCTCCGTATTAGATATGATCGAGTTTGACATCATCCTTGGCATGGATTGGCTAATGGCCTCCCATGCTACTGTCGATTGCCATTCGAGGGTGGTCACTTTCCGACCTCCTGGCCAACCCTCGTGGGATTTCCTTGGCATTTGGGATGATGGTATATCGGTCATCACCGCTCTTCAGGCTCAGAGGCTTCTGTCACAGGGATGCCGAGGATAGCTGATTTCATTGATCAGTACAGATGTCTGTGGCGGTCCTCAGATCTCAGATGTTCCTGTGGTCCGAGAGTTTTCTGACGTCTTCCCAGAGGAGCTACCAGGGTTGCCTCCCAGGAGGCAAGTGGAGTTTTCTATTGAGCTGATTCCAGGGACAGCGCCGACATTAAAGGCTCCATATCGGATGACACCGAAGGAGCTGGATGAGCTGAAGGTTCAGCTGCAGGAGCTATTGGACAGGGGTTTCATCCGACCCAGCGTATCTCCATGGGGTTCTCCGGTATTATTTGTGAAGAAGAAAGATGGCTCTATGCGACTTTGCATCGATTATCGGCAGTTGAATGCAGTCACTATTAAGAACAAGTACCCCTTACCACGGATTGATGATTTGTTTGACCAGTTGAGAGATACATCAGTGTACTCAAAGATAGATCTGCGATCAGGTTATCATCAGCTGAGGGTCAGAGATTCTGATATCCAGAAGACAACGTTTCGTACCCGATACGGGCACTATGAGTTTGTGGTGATGCCATTTGGGCTCACCAACGCGCCTGCAGTGTTCATGGATCTCATAAACCGGGTATTCTTGGAGTACTTGGATCAGTTCATTATTGTTTTCATCGACGACATTTTGATCTATTCTCGTTCGTCAGAGGAGCACGCTCAGCACCTTCGCATCGTCTTGGAGACGCTTCGGCGGGAGCAACTATATGCGAAGTACAGTAAGTGTGCTTTCTGGTTATCGTCCGTGGGTTTTCTCGGCCATATTGTGTCCAGCAGGGGCATTTCTGTCGACCCACAGAAGATTGAGGCTGTCACCGGTTGGAAGCATCCTAAGTCAGTTCACGAGGTGCGCAGCTTTCTGGGCTTAGCTGGCTATTACCGACGCTTCGTCAAGGGGTTTTCTAGTATTGCCGCACCATTGACACGCCTGACCAGATAGGGCGTGAAGTTTGTCTGGACCGAGGCATGCGAGATCAGCTTTCAGGAGCTGAAGTAGCGGCTTGTATCTGCGCCAGTTCTAGTATTGCCTTCCAGAGAGGATGGTTTCACCTTGTATACCGATGCATCTCTTCTGGGACTGGGCGTAGTGCTCATGCAGCATGGACGGGTGGTCGCTTATGCTTCTCGACAGCTGAAGGAGCATGAGACGAACTATTCCATTCACGACTTGGAGTTGGCTGCTATTATTTTTGCGCTGAAGATCTGGAGGCATCTTCTTTACGGGATCACCTTTGAGATCTTCACGGATCACCGGAGTCTTCAGTATCTCTTCACTCAGCGAGAGCTGAATCTTCGACAGAGGAGATGGATGGAGTTCCTGAAGGACTACGATTGTACCATTGGCTATCATCCTGGGAAAGCCAATGTGGTAGCAGACGCACTGAGTAGGAAGACCAGAGCAGTCTTAGCATGTCAGCGAGTGATTGTCACAGAGTTGATCCAGAGTTTTTCAGAGCTGGGATTAGAGGAGCGGGCCCAGACCGAGAGGGGTTTGCTGGTGACTATGGTTGCGCAGTCAGCTATCAGGTCCAAGATCAGAGAGGCGCAGGCCAGTGACCAGCATCTGCAGTTGCTGGGCAGTCGCATTTTCGCCGGGCAACCGTCTGACTATACGCGGGATGATGACGGCATCCTATTTTTCCGAGGGAGACTATGTGTGCCAGAGTCACACCCAGTCAGGGAGGAGTTATTACAGGAGGCTCATCGTTCGCGGTTCGCTATACACCCAGGCGGTACTCGGATGTATCGTGATTTAAGACGTTCCTACTGGTGGAACAACATGAAGAGGGACATTGCGGATTTCGTTGCTAGATGTCTCGTCTGTCAGCATGTTAAGGCGGAGCACCAGAGACCTGCTGGGTTACTTCAGAGGATTCCCATTCCCGAGTGGAAATGGGAGCACATTACGATGGATTTTGTGGTGGGACTGCCTAGGACTAGGAGAGGTCACGATGCGATTTGGGTGATCGTTGATCGATTAACCAAATCGGCACATTTCTTAGCTATTCGGAGGACAGATTCTCTCGACAGGTTAGCAGAGTTATATTGTCGAGAGATCGTCAGTTTGCACGGAGTACCCCTGAGCATCATATCGGACAGAGATCCTCGATTCACCTCCCGTTTTTGGCAGGGCCTGCAGAGGGCCATGGGGACAGACCTTCGGTTCAGTACAACATTTTACCCGCAGACAGACGGTCAGTCAGAGCGTACAATTCAGACATTGGAGGATCTGCTGAGATCATGTGTTCTGGATTTCGGAGGCAGCTGGGAGGATCATTTACATTTGGTGGAGTTCGCCTACAACAACGGCTATCATTCGGCGATTCAGATGGCACCGTATGAGGCGTTGTATGGTAGGCCATGTCGGACACCCACTCTCTGGGAGGAGGTTGGGGAGGCCCAGCTGTTAGGACCAGAGAGAGCTCAGCAGGAGGCGGAGCTTGTACGCACTATCAGACGGAGGATGTCAGAGGCACAAGACCGCCAGAAGAGTTACGCCGATCAGAGACGGAGACCACTGGAGTTTGCCGTGGGTGATCATGTGTTTCTTCGGGTTTCACCCACGAAAGGGGTGAAGAGGTTCGGCATTAGAGGTAAGCTAGCTCCACGATATATTGGACCTTTCTAGATTCTGGAAAGGATCGGAGCCGTAGCTTACCGACTTGCACTTCCCCCTGCTTTGGCTGATGTGCATGATATATTCCACGTCTCGATGCTGAGGAGATACGTGGCTGACCCAGCACATATTCTGTCGGAGGTACCAGTTTTGCTTTAGCCGGATGCGACCTACGAGGAGGTTCCGACACGGATCCTAGAGCATGGGGAACGACAGTTGAGGAGAAAGACAATCCGACTGGTTAAGGTCGGATGGCTGCACCATTCTGACGCCGAGGCGACCTGGGAGCTCGAGGATACCATTCGAGCTCGCTACCCCCACTTATTTGCTTGAGGTACGTATTCATTCAGTATTTATACTGCATCATGGTATGGTTCAGTGTTTTATACTGTAGGATTGTGCCTGACATGATTAGATAGTGAAATTTGGGGACCAAATTTTTTGTTAGTGGGGGAGAATGTTAACATTTGGAAATTTAAAGGGCTAGACGGCAGAATGGCTGGAAATTTGGGGACTTCGTATGAGATTTAATGAAAGGGGGAGGGTTAAATTGCAAAGAGGTAAGTTTCCTTAAGTAATTGGGCCGGTCGCGAGCCCAGCCCTCTTAAAACCTTCTCGATTCTTCTTCTGATCCTCCCAACCATCGAGCCCACGCAACCTCGAGCTCCTTCTCCTCTTCCTAGCGATCTAGGTCATCTCGGCAAGCCGCCGAGCAAGCGACACCGGAGAGTACCTCTCTTAGGCCGCTGGAGTGGGATCGAGGTCTTCGTCTTCTCCTAGTTCTTCATCCAGCGATCGATCGAGGTAAGGTTTTCTTCCCGAGTTTGAATATGAGGTGTGGAGGTATTAGGGTTGATTTGTGTTGTTCCGATGGCAGATCTCGAGCCCAGTTCCGTTTCTCTTCCTCTCTTTTACTTCTTTCCCCAGCTTCTGTCTTCGTCGGATTGGAACAGGGGACTCCAGTGACATCCGAGGTAAGGACCTTGCCGTGTGAGGGTTTCTGTTGAGTTGATCGAATGCAAGAAGCATGGTTTCGATGTGTTTGTTGTGTTCTGTGTTATTCTTGGTGCTCGCGTTTTCCCTTAGCTTTCCTCGATCTCAGATTAGGATTGTTACTGCTGTGTGGATTGTTGATTTGGGGTTGTTGTAAAATTTGGTTGTGATTAGAACATAGGTCTGTTGAATGTGATTACATTCCTTTGCGATTCTTGTTCTGTTTTGATCAAATTTTGTTTCCGTGAGTTTGGGATCGTGATAGGTTATGTTGGATGGATCTTGGTTACTTGAGATTTAATCCTATGTCTGTTGAAGTTGATTTATCTTTCCTATAGAATTCATATCCCGGTTCATGCTTAGATTATGGTGGTTGATGGGAGCTGATCGTGTGGAGCAGGGGGTGATGCTTGGGTTTGATTTTGGGAGGTTTCGGTGGGGATGAATCTATGGTGAGGTTTGATTGGAATTAAGGGAATTAGTTGGGGATTAATTAATCATAATTAACCCTAATTAATGTATTGGCTAAGAAGTTAGGGTTAATTGATTAATTAATTACAATTAATCCTAATTAATCAAATGGGTGTTTAATTAGGATTAATTGATTAGAATTAATCCTAATTAAAATTAGAAGTTATATTTGGCTAAGTGATTGTGTATTTGATGCAGGATATTGAGTGTCGCGATTATCTTCGTCGCGACTATTATTTTGGACGGGGGGTTCTCGACGCCTGGGCTTCTTCATATCGAGGCGGGTACCTCTGTTTATGCATAGCTAAACATAGTTAGCAGTAGGGATATCTGATATCTTTATCTCTGTGCTTTTGCTTCGGTAGTTGTATCCGTTAGTTTTACTGCTTACTATATCTGTATGGATTGATGATGCACAGTTACCTTATACCTTACGCTAGGATTTAGGTATTGGTGCATACCGGTTATATGAACTACTGCATATCATGTAGATGACAGCAGGGATAGATAGTGGATGATGCATGGGATAGTGACACGCATCATTATTGCACGTAGCATAGGGGACGACCTTTGACTCCCTGGAGGTTGAGATGGCCGTCGTACTTGCTACTCGTGTAGGGGCATATGTAGGCGACCTTTGACTCCCCTAGTGGTTGAGAAGGGCCGTCAGACCTGCCACATGACCTGTCGTGTAGCCCCGTTGGCGGACCCGGCGCTGCAGCAGGTCCCCTACCTATCCGATGATAGCAGGGACGTTAGAGCGTTACTTCACCCGATGGTGGGGTACGTTTATGGTCTCCGACCCTACCCATTCGATCTCGCGTGTACCGCCTCATAGACCGTCTGTTCGTGCAGGGAAGACCAGGTCAGAGCCCTACCCACTCGGTTCGCGTGCACTGCGACCTACGCCGACTGGCGTCAGGGGTGACCCATGTTGCATCATGAGTATGCTCTGCATCTCTGCACTTGGTTGTGTTTGCTGCACTTGATTACTGCACTTGGTTGACATGCATACTACTGGGTTTGGATCGACGCAGGTAGGTATGTAGTTCCTTTACTGCTTATGGTTCAGTTCTGCATTTCTTTTTACTGCAATTATTTTCAGTATTGTGGTAGAGAGATAGACGGACTTACTGCTATTATTTTCTTCCTGTGCATATCAGTCTGTATTCGCTGAGTTCTTAGGACTCACCCCGTTAGCTCCCTGTTTTTATTTCAGGATGATTGTCTGGAATCCTCGGCAGCCTGTCCCAGTTCGCGTATTTCTTCGAGATGATTCCGGGATGTCTCTTTTACTTTGTGGTGGTATATGTTGGTATCCGTTTTCTGTTTCTTTTACTTTACTTTTCCGCTGCTATATTCGTGTTTGATTTTGCCATTTAATACGGCGGTATAGTTGTACTTTTGTGAGCCATGGAGGCCTTGTGCTTTGCGTTTGTCGTAAGTCGTACCGGTACGCAGCTTCGTTGTCGTTTCTGTTTTTGATTTATACAGTCGCTTGTTCCAGCCCTATAGGCTGCGGTACAAGCAGGCTGTGGTAGTAGTGGTGATTAGGTTTTCGAATTGTCCGCTGGGACGAGGGAGTAGCTGTCCGGTTGGTATCGGACGAGCGGCTCCTCGGGGCGTGACAGTTTCTTCTTGTAAACTTGTAAGAGGTTTCTCCACCTCAAGTGGGAGATCTTTCATAGTGTATGAGAGAGAAGAGCGGATCCTTGGATTAGTCACCTCAAGGAGGTGGATACCAAGTAAAATCAAGGTGTTAGCATTGCTCAAGTCTTCCGCCGTAACAAATCATCAACGAGCAAAGTTCGGAGCTAATCACCCCCCCCCCTCTAGCTCTCCTACCGGTTCTAACTTTTTCTCTTGTTGCCAAGATGTCCTCTATGCGCCTATTCCTGTCCATTGTTGCGATTCGACATTGGCCTCTTTATCAATTAGACATCAAAAATGCTATCTTACATGGCGACCTGCTCAAGGAAGTCTACATGGAGCAACCTCCGTATTTTGTTGCTCAGGAGGAGTCTTCTGGTCTTGTAAGTCACCTGCGAAAATCTATATATGGCCTCAAGTAGACACCCAGAGTGTGGTTCGGTAGATTTAGTACTGTAATTGAACAGTTTGGCATAACTCAGAGCGAGGTCGACCATTCTGTCTTTTATCGTCACTCATCTACTGGTTGCATCTACTTAGTGGTTTATGTTGATGATATTATCATCATAGGTAGTGATCAGCTTGAGATTTCACAGGTGAAACATCTTTTCAAACATTTCCAAACAAAGAATCTCGACAAACTCAAATATTTCTCGGGGATAAAAGTAGCACAGTCCAAATATGGGATCAGCATATCCCAAAGGTAGTATGCAATCGATATTTTAGAAGAAACAGGAATGCTAAACTCAAAGACAGTTGACAACCCTATGGATCATAATGTTAAGCTCCTGCCAAATCAGGAGGAGCCTCTTCTAGATCCTGAATGATACAGGCGATTAGTAGGGAAACTAAGCTATCTTACTGTTACTCATCCAGACATCTCATTTGCAGTAAGTGTAGTAAGTTAGTTTCTCAACTCTCCATGCAAGGAACATTGGGATGCTGTGATCCGTATTATTCGATATATCAGAGGTGCTCCAGGAAAGGGTCTTTTGTACAGAGACAAAGGACATACTCAAGTCATAGGGCATTCTGATGCAGATTGGGTAGGTTCTCTCACTGATAGGAGATCTACTTCTGGGTTTTGTATATTTGCTGGAGATAATCATGTTTCTTGGAAAAGTAAAGAGCAGAATATTGTAGCAAGATCCAGTGCAGAGGTAGAGTATCGAGCTATGACCATAGTCAGTCAAGAACTTATATGGCTCAAATAGTTGCTTCAAGAATTAAAATTTGGAGAGATTACACAAATGTCACTTATATGTGACAACCAGGCCGCTATACATATCGCTTCAAATCCAGTTTTTCATGAGAAGACAAAGTATATTGAAGTCGACTGTCACTTTGTCAAAAAGAAAGTTATATCTGGAGAAATATCTACTAGTTATGTCAACTCACATGATCAACTAGCAGATATATTCACTGTCACTTAGAGGACCCCAAATTTACTACATATATAATAAGCTGACTGCATATGATTTATATTCTCCAGTTTGAGAGAGAGTGTTAGAATATTGTAAATATAGCTAGAGATAATTTGATGTATCCTAATTTGTATTTTACCTAAAATACAAATTAGTTTTTAGAATAGAATCTTGATTTATTTTCTAGAATAGAGTTTTAATTATTTCTTAGAATAGACCCTAACTTTGTATAAAAATAGAACTTATATCTTGTAATATTTGATGAAATGAATTTTTTAACTTAATTTTTCAATCCCACTTAGACAGAGACGGGTACGACTAACTGTCAAAAAAACAACTCACATCAATTTTACTCCAGAAGAATGAATTCTTAGAATATCATCTTTGCATTCTTCAGTCACAAGATGCATTTTGGGCCGGTACATAGCTTTAGCAGATCTATTATGACCACCCCGTGCATTCCCTAATGGAGAAAATTCACAAAGGCTTAGAGCAACTTCTAAAAAAAAAGAGAATTTAGAAACACGTAAACTATCATTCTTCACTCGAGTTTAGACATGATTTTAATACCAACACTAGACGCATTTCAAAGTGTTTGATGATCAATTCAAAAGAGTTGTAATCCTTAAAAAACTTATGATAACACCTTACTACTACTAAAAATTCAGTGCAATATATCAAATGGAAGCATTGACACTTGAAGAATCTTGAAGAGATCATCCATTTAATTTTCCAATATTCAAATTGAAGACATATAGTATTATTGATTTTTCCATACACCAATTAATATATCTTGTTTAATAATTGTTAATTGGCCTTTGACTGATCCAATTGGAGTTGAAACAAGAACAATATTAAGATGTGTATGTTTAAGTCTCAGTTTATATGACTCTAGCAACCCTCCTCTGGATCACTACTAAAGCTATGATCGGTGCTATATACACCTCCTTCCATCTCTTTTCAGAGTTTCATCTCCTTGCACCATAATCAGTAGACAAAGTGAAAGGATGAGTCACGAAATTATGATAGATATTTCTTTGATCAAGACAAGCAAAGTGCTACTACATAGGCACTCACCGGTGCCAACAAAGTATCGTTATCAATTGACGACCAATAGAATACATTTCAACTCTCTCAACTGATACTAATCGACACTTGAAATCATATTAATGTTATTTTTATGGGAATGAAAGTTTTAACATTAGGAAGACAACTAAACACCACTGGCACTTTAGAAAACAAGCCTTAGTAACAAAAAAAAAGAGATAAAATTTGTTTAAATGGTAAAAGAAATGCACAAGAAGTTAATGTTTTCTTCTTATTTTTCATATGCTAATCGTGTGATGTTGTTTTCTTCTCATTTTTTCAAATTCTTCTCGGGAGAAGTGGTTGTTTGTGATATTAACATAGTTTCTCATGATATTATGATAACATTCAATGTAGTATCTTCTAAATTATAAGTTGCTAGTACACTGAGATGGGAGAATTAGTTTAAAAAATTGAAAAGGTAAAAAGTTACTGAAAATAAATATGATATATGAAATAGAAGCATACTCTTTGTTGCATGAACTATTTGAATTGAGGTACCTTGAGAGAGGCATTTTGCCTTTAGAAGCTTCAGAATATTTCAATGCATTTCCATAATGACTAGAGTTTGGAATCATATGTTTACCCTGAAACAACGTGAAATAGGTTAAATATCAGAACAAAATGCAAATTGAACCATTTACATTATCACAAAATTGATTGCCATAATTTCATTTGACAAATTATTTATCGGATTTATAGTTGGTAACTACAATTTAGGACCAGACAATAATGTACCTTCTTCGGACTTTCACTAATGTTTAGGAGGTCAAAGTTAAGGGAATCTGGATCGCTTGGGGAACAATGTGCTCTATTGATTGCTTTAGCAATGCTCTCATCCTCAATAGCATTAAAAAAGCAACCACGAGCCTTTGCATCTTGTACTATATTTGTCCATATTGATCGACTACTTTCTAATGTAGGTTCATTACCCAATATCCAAAGGCAGTATCTGAAAGTAAAAAGTCTTACAAAACTCACTGGGAAAAAAATGACCGCAAAAATGAAATGTAGGAGCATACCTTGCTCTAGTCAGTGCAACATTTGTACGATTAGGATTAGAAACGAATCCAATTGAGCCAGTAGCATTCGATCTCACTGTACTAAGTATGATAACATCTTCCTCACTACCTTGAAACCCATCGACTGTGCTAACTTTAACAGTCATGTTTGAGCTTGACCAAAGCTTTTGCCTTACCTGCTCCTCAACAGCAACAACTTGTGCAGCGTAAGGGCAGATTACACCGACATTAACTCTTTTCTTACTTTTCATGGTTGCTACAAAAGTTGAAAGAAGCAAAAAAGCATTGTCACTAAGGCAGCAGGTCATAATTAATGTCGCAAGAGGATCCAAGTACTTGACTGTGAAATTAAAGGCCGTTATAATATACAGATAAATATGAATTAATCTCAATGAATAATAAAAGGGAGGATGAATCAAGAGAGTTCTAGGGAGAAAAGGAATGTAAAAAGTAATATAATAATTTCAAGCTAAAAGCAAAATTTAGCAGTTTGTTATATTTCAAGTTTTATTAAGCTACCGTAAACATTATGAAGTATAAAGCTAGCTGATTGATAGTAAGTAATATGAAACCACAACACATACCTGTACGAAGGCTTCTAAGAATTTGCAAGATAACGACAACTTCCATGTCGTTTTTCTTACTGTGACTAAGGTTGCCAAAACTCTCGGTTCCATCTACAATATTTATGAAAGAGTAGGATCCAAACATCTTTCCAGGAAGAAATCTTCTTGTGTAGTCCTTCTTAATGACATTTGGTCCATCAATTACTTTGGAGTTATAGAATCTTTTAAGAGGAAACAAGCTAATAGATGGATGCATGCGATACTGCACATTCAGAAGGTGTTTCTTGAATCCTAACTTACTCAACCTTTCAAATAGACTCCTACCAAACATTGCCTTTTCTGCTACCTGATAAGCAAGTTATTGTATAGCCATAAATTAGTACAGAAATACACTAAACTACAATACTTTTTTATAGAAAGTGAATATTATTATGATTGCAGATGACGAACTAATTTGCACCTTGCTTTTGATTAGAGCAGGCAATTGACATTCATCACCAACAAGAACAACTTGGTTTATAGAAGAGATCTGCAAGGGAATTAATGATTCACATTCTTTTATCTGTGCAGCTTCATCAATAATAACAATCTTAAATGGGTTCTTCTTTAAATCCAATTTCTGCATCTTGGCCGACGTTGATGCTGTACAGAAAACGAGGTTGGCTGTTTCCAAGCAGAAATTCATGATGCGCTTGCCAGAGAGTGAAGGTAGTTGTAATGACCGCTCGAGTAATTTTATTTTGTCACAACAATGTCTTTTCATCTTAAGTAGCATGATAAAGGTATTGGTGTTGCTACAAAATAAATTATTATTTTCAGATAAATTAGATAGACTGGATCCAAATACTTTCTCAAGATTATTGCCTGCATCTTCCTTTGAGAGATAAGTGTTAAAGCATTCAAGCGAACGAAGAAGATCCTTTATGTGTTCACAGCAAAAATTCGACAAAGCAGCTGCTGGCATATGAACACACAAGCTATTGAAACACTCTCCAGATTTATTTAAAAGAGATGCAAATTTTTCCCTGACGAATGATAGAAAAGTAACCTCACTCTTACTTGATGAATTCTCTGCATTGGTAATTCTTCGAACCCCTTTACTATCCTTTATATCATTTAACTTCTTGGCCTTCTCATCCTCAATTTTCTTTTCATCCAAAAACATTTTGTACAAAAATGTAGAATGTTTAAAGAAATTTAGTAATGATCCAAGGCAATATTTCCAGCCAGTTTCTAATCCAAAGCACCCTTGTAGCCTATCTGCTCGGTATTTGAGAAACACATCTTGCAGATCAACACCAAATCTCAACCTTTCTTCATTGCCAAACAAAACCACATCTCCCAAGCGGCATGAGCTGGTCCCAGAGGATTCTTTCAGTAGCTTCAAGAAGCACGACGCAACTTCTGTTACAGCATTATTAGTAGTCGCGCAGATAAGTGTCCTACATCTCAATTGATCTAATAACCACACTAAACCACTGATTGTTTTGGTCTTTCCAGTACCAGGAGGTCCCCAAATAAGGCTTATGGATCGATGATCATTGCGACATTTGTTAGACGGTAAGCAACTCAGTATGGCATTGTTCTGAGACTCATTCAGTGACAATTTGCTTAAACTCAATCCAACGTCAATGTTTTGGTTGCCGCCAACATCAGGTTTGGAGGCAAATGAAACACTGCCCATTTCATCCTGGAACAAAACCAACTCATAGCAAATTAATTAAATACTAACAAAGAGAACATGACTATTTCAAGATAAAACTACAGCTTTGCATACCTCTGGATCAAAATCTAACACCTTGTGAATAAGACCAATATTCCTTCTCTTTGAGAGCTTAAAATTCAACGCATCCCAGATTCGAGAGTATGTTATGGTGTTCAACACACAAACCACAAAACGGCTTTTTGTTTTTTTGCGACTAGTGCTATCCATTGAAGCCTCGATGTCCTCTGATGCTGTAACTATAGAACATTGAGGTTGCTGCAATTGAAATTCATCCTTAACTACCTCGAGAAGGCAATATGATCCCCGGTCCGTCATCGGAATATACCCATCTATTGGCTCTCTGTTCGATAAGATAAGAATGTCACCTTGGCACGGCTTATAGACATCATCAGACGGCCGTTCAACAACCATGAAGTATTTATGTTTTGCGTGATCTTTGCACTTGATACACTTTATTTTGACAAAAGGAGCATGAGATAGGGATTGGAGGTTAGAGCTCATTTCTTCGCGTAGTTCTTCCAAGAGTGGATAGGTAAAGGAGCTCAAATAGTTCTCCACAGTATGGAAGGTCATGGGAATCCTCTCCACCTAAACATGAAGCCGAAGGGGCTTGAAAAACTTGATTGGAATTAACGAGTGGTAGTAGAGATAATTAAAGATTCTATTTTTACCTTGTTCCTGAAGAAATCAGGGTTGAGCACATCTTCCATGGACCATGAGAAGATTTGGTCCGCTAGGCTGCCATGGCCTTCTGAGCCGCCGGACATCGCTTGCCTTGCAGCTCTTCAGCTCTGGAGGTCGATCGAGCTGGGGCGCCCGCAACTCGCAATCGGAGATGTAGTAGTTCTTTTTGCGGGGGGAGCGAAGTAGTGTCACCATGGATTTAAAGAAATGGCGATTCCATTTACACATGTGGGAGAATTGGAGGAGCTGAGCAAAAATGATGACCAATTCGTGCCGACATGCAGATGACGATTGCAGAGATGTCATTAGAATTTTTATTTTAAGAACTAAATTTAAATAAAATATATAATTTTATAATATAAAATTCAAAAACGAAATTATTAAGAATTTTTTTTAACAGTATAGCCTGTAAATTTTTATGTTTTTAATAAATATTGACATGATATATTAGGAATCATAAAAAATAATTTAAAATTTTAATGATTGGACACATTCAAATTTCAAAGTACGAGAGAAAAAAAATTCTAAATTGATAAAAAAATATTGAAAGGACAATTCATATTTATCAAGTTGCTTAAAATAACTTAAACTCCATTAAAATTATTTTAATTTGATTAAAATCTTTTTAAAATTTTTATAACATTTACGTAGTTTTAGCTATAAAAATTTAAACATAATTTTGAATAAGTTAAATTAATTTTAATAGAGTTTAAACAATTTTACCCAAGTTAATAAATAAAATTTTAATATAATACTATTATCTTAATATTTAATTAAGAATCTGAACTATTTGTTAACCAACTCTCAATTAATTTGGTAAAGTTTAAAATTAAGTTACGTTAATATTTTTTTTTCACATCGACCAAAATTTCAAGATTTATTAGTAATTTCAATTTCTTATTATTTAATTTCTAAAAATTCAAAAAATAATTCATAAATCTTTAAAATATAAATTCAAAAGATATATCTATAATTATAGATTTAGAATTCAAAAAACCCCAATTTAAAAAAGTTATTTCAAATTTTAATTTGAGATTATATTTTAAAATTTCTAAAATTAAATTTTCAAATTTTAATTAAATAAATTTACATCAGATAAAATTTATATATATTTATATATTATATTACAAATGCAATGTGTGTATACGAAACTAATATGTATAATGATTTACTGTAACATCATAGCTGTCACTCATAATTGATACATGTCATATGTCATAGAAGTTACTCCAAAGTTACTATTAAACGATAAATCAGATAATAATTAAATTTGAGATGACGATTTGATCATACGAAAATTTTTCATCGACTATCAAGATAGATCAAGAAATCCTTACAGGGATGATCTAAAAGTCCATCATCCCTTAATTACGTATCCTATATTCCTATTTTAGAATGCTCCAAACCTACTATAGTAGCTAAGAGTAACGATATTCTTCGAATGTGGAAGTATTTTATTTATAAAATATATATACTTATTGCATTCGATTATTAAAGTTATTGTTTTTTTTAAAAAAAATGTTATTCAAATGTGTTCAATATTGTTTGTATACTTATTATTTTAGACGATGACTATACAGACTTTGTAATCTTACAATTTTGGACTATTATTATTATTATTATTATTAAATTTTAGAATTAAAATAATCCATAATAAAAATTAAAAATTAAAAATATATTCGACTTCCATTGAGTCATGCTCATGGACCATCCTGTGAAAAATAAAGAATAATGAATATATTTCATACGACTTTCGGTTCCAAGACTGTGAAAAGGCAGATGCTTTGCTTCGTTTGCAAGGTTGCTACAAAAGTTCAAAGATAGCAAAGGTCATTGTCATTAATCCCGGCCTAACTCACGTATAGCTCGGTCGGCCAGTCTGATACCATCTAAGATTAAGACGGGCTCGCTTGTCCCGGATGCCCCGACTGAGCGATCAGTTAGACGTGCCTCGACCCGATCTCCCTGGGAGAGGGTCGAGAGCCCGACTCCGCTCGTCACTCAGGGAGCCTACTACTCTTGCGCTCGAATGGTGTGTCAACTGTCAAAAAGCACCTGAATCGTATCCGAGTGGGTTCCCAGTCGATAGTCTTCCTTTGCCACAACCACCCGACCCCGAGACACGATCGATAGGTCGTGCCCGAGCGCCCTTCGACTCGGGACCCGAGCGCCCCCTGACTTGGAACCCAGGCCCCCATCGACTCAGGAGGCATTCTGGCCCACTCGGAGGGATATCTGTCGCAGGACCCAACCCCACCTGAGGCAGCCGGTCAGTGCGACGGCTCGGCATTATCATTCCACAGGGAGAAACCTACCCCCCCCCCCCCCCCCCCCGATTCCTTGCTGATCAGAGTTGTGTAGAAGTCTGCGCAGATCGGCTCCGGCCTAATGTCATCCTTGCCCGAATCGCGAATATCCTGCTGACATAGTATGATCGCCTGACACGGTGTGATCCGCTAATGTAGTATGATCGTCTGACATAGTATGATCCTCTAACACAGTGTGATCCATTGACATGGTGCCTTCCTGCCCTTTCCTTACCTTACACCCCGTACCACGACCACCGATACTTGGGTCAGACTGAGCGGCGTCGGACGACGTCAGTCGGCGAACTGACAACGCCCCTTACCCTGCCCCCGCATGAGACACCTTACCCTGCCCCCAAATAAGACAAAAGATGGCAAATGTGGGCAGAAGGGCAGAAGCTGTCAGTTCCCTCGACTATATAAACCCCTCCACTCCCTACTTTGCAGGTACGCGCGAAAGTCGTTTGTTCTACTGTTCCCTTGACTTTGCTTTCTTGCTCTTCTATCGGGGACTTACTTGATCGTCGGAGGGCCTTGCCGGAGATTTTTCCCGACGGATTTACTAACGGTCATTTTTTTGTAGATCGGAATCAACATAGATCGGAGCTAACATCAACCGTACTTGGGAGACCCCTTCACTCTTGAGAGTCTATCTCACTCTGCGACAGAATCATTCACTAAAGAAAATATGGCATTGTCGCTAAAGTTTATAGTGGTGGTTGTCTAATCCAATTAAGTGGAGCCTCGAATATTAAATTTAGATTTATCAAAATTATTTAGAAAACTATAATGAGTTAGTCATGCACCAAAACCTATGTACCTTGTTTTAGCCATTATCGTTTGTGATATTAATAATTGTCATGGGAGCCGTAAGTTAGCTAAATTAAGTCAGACTTTGTGATATTCAAATTTATTTATTAATGACATTGAAAAAAAAATGATTATTCTAGTGGTGAAAGTTAGAGAGAAATTGAGAAGAAAATAAGATATAATAAAATAATCAACAAACAAAGAGTAATCATCGTCTCTAGATTTTATAAAAAAAAATTAATTCAATAACAAAAGATAATACCTAAAACAGCTAAACTTAATTACATTTAAATAGACCCACCCTAACTTGTAAAAGATGAAAAATACACTTAAATTCTAAAATTGAAAATTACTAAGAAATAAAAAAAAATGTTCAGAGCCTCCAAAAAGGTCCTAAATGATATTTTTTGAACTCGAAATTGGCTTGTTACGAGTTCCACCTACCCGGTAATCAATCGTAGATCTCTAAACGAGCTTCGATTTGATGCATAGATCGTCTCGTTCTAATACTCGAGTTAAAAGCTATGGCTCGTTGAAGCTCGGCTCCTCGGATCCTTCTATATCAATCATTCCGGGTTTGAAAATAACTCATCCTAGAGTTTGGAGTAGTATCAAGTGGTAGCACAGGAAGAAGAACTTGGACACTAACTTGGCAAAATATCCTAACACTTGTTGCACTTTTGCTGAAAAATCAAGGTCTATGTCTATCGCATTGTTTTTGCAAACCAGGAAAGTATAGACTACGTCTCCATTTTTTATCTCATCTAAAAACTTGAACAGATAATGTAGGTTAGTATTATTGGCTACTAAGGTAGAAGTGATTCTTTCCCGTTGAGGCACCAACACAATCTTCTTTCCTTTAATGTTAAGAGTGTATGCATGCTTATGTCCATCATGAATAACACTGATCATATGCCAAAGTCGTCTCAACAATACATGACATGCTTTCATTATCACGATATCACACCAAGAATTGTCATGGTATCTTTTGCCAATAGAAAAAGACACAAGACATCTCCGATCTACTATTGCCTCACTTTCGACCCCTACAAATGTAGCATAATAGACACTTGGGTAACAAACTTGTTGGACTGTTAGCTAACTTCCTTTATTCATCCATTATAACTCATACCGTTTGAGATGATGACCTTTCTTAAACTATAATTTCTAGGCATCTTTATCAAACACAACATTCTCACAATTGACATTGTCAATGATCATCTTATAGACATTATTTGCTACTGCACAAGTCATATGAAAAATATTAATCCTCAACCAATCATCCCTCATATCGTCCTTGGGAGTTAGTACGCTCTTGCCAACGATTAATGTCTCATGGCTATCACCATAGACTACCTTGTCAACTTCATCATAGTTATACACATCATACACCTCGCAAACTGTCTCCATCTCATCTTCCACGTCTTCCCCAATCAACAAATTTTTGCCTTTTTAATTAGCATGTTTCCTACATTCGTTTGCCTTATGCCCTTGTTCACCATAATAAAAATACTTGATAGGGGCATTAGAATTTGTAAGTACTCTGAGGTAATTTTGATGTGATCAACCAATTTATGTTAGGTCCTAGTTAGTTTGATCTCTGTGTCTAAGTGTGCAAAAGCTTATGAGCATAGATAGTTGAACGGAAGATACAACAGACGAGAAGAATGATACGGGAAGGGAGTTGACAGGCTCGATGCATCTGAGGGACGCAAAGACTGCAGAAGAGTATACTGGTGGACGAGAAGGTCGGCGTGACATCTGAGGAACAAGAAGCCAAGAAGGAAGCCCATTAGAGGCGAAAGACCAGAGTCGGGTTAGGATGAGCCTAATTCTGATTGGTCGGAAATCACCCAAGCGGACAAAAGGTGAAAAAATCAACATGACTATTGACTTTGACCAAATAGTCAATTGAGGCATCTCAGTTGTAACCCGAGGCACCTCAAGTCTAAACTGTGATGCCTCAAGTCTGAACTGAGACGTCTCAGATTGAAAAGTTATTAGTAGTTACCGTTGCACTGTGAATAAATTTTTATCCAACTAAGGTGCCTCAGATCACAACTGAGGCACCTCAAGTCCACGTCAACATAACGGTAACATCAGTTTTTGGACTATAAATAACCCCTAGAGTTAGGAAAAAAACAATAATCGTAATACTCTTTTCTAGTCTTTTACGAGTTATTTAATGTCTGTAAGAGTTTTCTCCACCTACACCAAAGGAAACATTTTTGTGGAGCTTTTTCAATATTTTGGATTAGCATCCACCTTGGTTGTAATCAAATAAAATTTTTCTAGTCTCTTACTGATTTTCTATTTGTCATTTATGATTAAATTAATTTTTTAACTAATCTTCTATCTTTGTTAAGAAAGAATAAAAGAATTAGTTTTATATTTGTAAGGCTATATCCCCACCCCCAATGGAATGCAAATATAATAAACATTGACAGCGGACTAACATGCTACCATAACATATGAATAGTCAGGTACTTTAGACAGAGGGAGAACACACTACCACAACACACATGTGGGCATCTAGTCATCTACCTAGTAAAAGGTTAGGCTCAGAGCTTTTACTTTTAGGATTTCATTTTGTCATCTATCACAATTGTCCAATTTTCAAATCTTATACGTCAGTATAAATTAACGACCACCACAAGTTAACTTTTAATATGAATCTTGTTATACAATAAGGTATCATCATAAGATTTGCAAGTATAAGTTACTCAATATGAAGTTATAAATATCAAAATTTAGAATATCAAGTAGAGCACGGAATGCCAAACAATATAGAGACAACTATCAATAGAAGAGAAATTTAGAATATTCATGTAATATTTAAAATAACATTTCCCATCTTTATCCACATATGAATTCATATATGACTATGAAATAGCATCAATTATTTACCATTCAATAATTTAATTATTTTAAATTTCATTTTTAATTGTAGAAGTATATATATAATCCAATTTATTTATTTATTGATGCACAAAGAAATAGGTAAAGAGTCCAAGAATAGAAGTTAGTTACTTTTATCGACAACAAAAGTTTCGAGTGGCAGCAGCAGGACACCGTACTCCACTCGAACTTGTATTTATAAACATAATATCAAACATAATTAAAATAATTAAAATGATATCCGATGAGAATAATACCAAAATCTAAATGTTATCTATAACTCAATGTCAAAGGATTATAGATGATCTCGTTTTCTGATGATATTTAACGTTTCTACATATGATTCTCCATGTTTATCTAAATAATCATCCTAATTAACAAGTTAATAAAATAAAATTTATATTTTATAACTCTCATTCAATTAATGAAATGTGAAAGAAAAAAGAAATAACATACTCCTTTTGTTGATGTGGTTGGACAAAGGAGAAACGATAATTTACCAAAGGGCGTACGTAACTATTGGAAATTACTAAAGGGCGTCCCATGATTTCTATTTTACCAAAGGGCGCAACCATTTAAGTGAACTTCCTATTATACCCTTGGCGCTAGAAAATGCCTTTTCCATTTTCATTTTCGAGGCATCCGAACCACTTTTACAGTAAAATAATAATATGTGGTTCGGATGGACATGTAGTGGAAATTTTCTCAGGCTATAAATATTTTACTACCTTGCACAAGTCGAATCAATACGAGGGTACGTATATATTTCGACCTTACACAACATCAATTCATCACCAAGCCAGGGGAGGAAGATAGGCGGTGAAGGAGAAAAAGCAAGCAACAGATTGATACCAAATACAAATAGTAATGTACGTATGATTGTCATCTTTGATATGATATCAGACCTAATTTTATACTTATCAACTCTTGCTTCAAATTTTATGCTTGGAGGAGACTAAGGGTGATATGCTTGAATTCGACCTAGGGAAATTATCTTACCATATGAGGCCCTAGGAGGGCCTGAAACTAAAGGATTTCAGTCCATGGGAGTGCAGGATATCATTAGATTTCAGGCTCTCTAAGGTCCTTAAATATAGTGATTTGAGGCCCTGTGAGGGCCTGAAATCATTATATATCAGGCCCTCAGAGGGCCTGAAATATACTGATTTCATGCCCTGTGAGGGCCTGAAATCAAAATATTTCAGGCCCTCACAAGGCCTGAAATCAGTATATTTCAGGTCCTCTAAGGGCCTGAAATCATTATATTTCAGGCTCTCACAGGGCTTGAAATACAGTCGAAAAATAGTAAGGCCTCTGAGGGCCTGAATCAAAATATTTCAGGCCCTGTGAGGGCCTGAAATCAATATTGTTAGTGATATGAGAGAAGTGTCCTAAGGCAATCGCCTTATGATTGTAAACATTCATTTTATTAAATGATAATTCACTATTTGAGTATACATGTTTGTGTATTTGATTGGGATCTTAAACTCATCTACTGAATGTCCGCAATACAATTCACAGCATAAGAGAATTTGTGATGGGATCACAACTAGTGATTATCTCTAAATGTGCAATTGTGAAGTATTGAAAATATCCCTAGTCGATGAATTGATAAAAACGGACATTATCAATTCTGTTGAGACTAGCATGGGTTATTCTCTAATCAGCTGATTCTCACTGGCTGGTGACATTGGGATGTCCGGAGATAAACATGGATGCTAGTTAAGGGAACTAGTTCATTGGAGTGACTAGCTGCAAAACTTCATATGGTAATTTATATAGATATGTCAATGAAGTTCTTACTGCAGCTTAAGTGCGATGTTCCTTTGACTTGCGGTGTTCAAGTCATCTTGGTCATGGAGACTTATACTTTAACATCTTAAGCAAGCATCTCCAAGGAGGTGTGGACCCAGGATGATTGGGTATATGCCGAAGTGCCCGAAGATGTTTGAGCAGCCTACAAAGGATTCACCACTCCTTGCGAGGAGATGTATACCCAGGCCTATCTTCGGATTGTTACTCAAAGCCTCTGGCCAGAGCATATCATGTTTAGAGTATGAGTCTCTTAAATACATGAGAGTAATTAGAAATCCAAAGGACGAGAAAGACACTACTTGGGCTAGGTGTGACGTAGTCAGTCTAGTGGGGACTGACACAAACAGACCATGTCCTGAACCAAGTGGGTATAAGATGGTGAAGGAAATGGGGCACGATTCATTAGAGCTGCTGAAGGGTTTCAGAATTACTTCTGAGGTCAAACCGTTGATCTTTCGATTAATTGGGGGTCATGATGTACTACTAGGTGCCACTCATGATCGTTCTATAATTGGTTGATTATAGACGGCCAACATAAATCGAAAGCCTATTTAGTCACACGCACTACGAGTAATCCAAGGGATTTAAAACGAGTTGAAAATTGGATTTTCCAATCAAGAGAAATAAGTCAAATCTGAGTTAATCAGAGGCGCAACGGAAACTTAAAATGGCTAAGTCTTTTGAAGGCTTATTGGGCGAATTAAATGAGTTTAATTCGCGATCGGTTCGGCTCGTTTTGGCCGGCCAAAGAGGGTGCCAAACCCCTTTGGTTTGGCCGGCCACAACAAGGGGATTAAACCAATTTATTTGGTTTAATTAATAAAATAAATCTAGAGCAATTTGTTTTATAAATTATGGATAAATAAATTTGTGTGAAGAAATTTATATAAATAAATTTATAGAAATTTATTCTTTTATGGAAATTAAAATGATCCATGGAATGATTTATTTTAATTTCATAAAATCAATTATGAATTGATTTTTTCCATAATAAGAAAGTTTATAAATTTCTTGTTAAATTTATTCCATAATTAAAGGAGAGAAGTATTTGTTTTATTATAAAGTTAGTTATAATAAAACTAGACATAACGGAATAATTCATAAGAAACTTTATAAGATAAATTTCTTATGAAAACTAATTTCGTTAATTCCGTTAAAGAAGAGACTTGGCAAGGGAGAGGCTACTATATAAAGGAACCAAAGGCAAGCCTTGAGTTCTAATCAATCAATTAATCAAGAGATTAATTCTCTCCCTCTCTCTCTCTTATTCTCTTCCTCCCCTTCTCCTTCCCACCTAGGGCCGACGCCCCTTAGCTGTGACGCCCGCCCTTATATCTACTCTCGGGGCGGGGTCACGTACTATCATTCGTATAAATTTTTTTTTAAAGTACTAATAACAAAGTACTAAGCATGCTTGTTCAAAACTAACCTATAACATGATAGGTTCAACTCATAATATAATCAAGTATATGAGTAATCCAAGTGTAACATTCATTACTAAAGAAATGTTAACATAAGCATAATATTGTAGATATGAAGATCTTTATTTCCCGAGCCACCACCCCACACATCTTCAGCTCTCCTGCCTCTTCCTTTAGTTTAAGTGTCTCTTACCCTTATCTGCAGCATAAGACAACATATAAACTAGTAAGCACAAATGCTTAGTAAGATCCTGTCCTACTCGCAAAAGCCATATCATAGAAAGATAAGAGAATAAATCACATTCAAGCATGGTAAGTGTTTAAGCATGTTAAACATCTAAGCATATTAACTTCATAGGAAGTTTCTTTGAAAACATATAAACATAATACTTGAATATAGCATAATCATTAGGGCCCGGCTTGTACTTCATGTTTTGCGCGCGCCCCTGAATAGGAACGAGGTAGCTAATCCCGAACCACTAGGGTTTACTAGGCCTTCTCAGAAGTCCTTCAGCCTAGTATTATAATCATTTGACTCGCTTTAAGAGTCTATAGTACAAGCCATTACAAAATAAAATAATTATCATGTTCTTCATTTTCATAAAGTATGCTCTTAATCCCAGCCTTCTAGGGAAGCATTCTTTAGGCCCTAAGCCTTCTTTGTTCATGCCCTACAAGGCTCATTCTTATGCATATGTATGCATCCATAATCATGATAACTAGCCTAGTATAAAGCATGCATTTCATAAGGGTGCCCCATGGGCTATAATGCATGCTCATACATAGATCATAATTCAACCCCTTAAACATATCTTATATATGACAAGGTTGATCACATAAATCATATTCATATCATAGGAAGTGGTAGCATGCTTTGTTGTTAAATCAAATGGTTCCTAACCCTAAAACTAGGGTTTTGGCCGAAAGTTAAGGGTAGGGGTAGATTAGGTTTTTGACATCAAACATCCCCTACTAACATCCCACATATATATATATATATATATATATATATATATATATATATATCATGTATCATACTATAGCATGCACCATGGGAGAAAATCAAGCAACCCTAACCCTAATCTAGGGTTGGCCGAAAGTCATCACTAGGGAAGTCCAAGTTTTTCCAATCAAGCATTCCATTTATTCATCACATGCATTCACATATCATCTTACTAACATAAACATATCACATAGGATAATTTAACCTTTATAAACCTAATATTTCATGCTTGGCCGAATATCACATGCTAGGGACATTTAGTTCCCAAATCAATATTCCATTTAAACATCACTTGCACATACATACCATCATAGCAACCCTAAGCATATCTCATAGGGTACATCCCATACAATCATCACATATCATATATAGCATGCATCATGGGAAGAAAATCAAGCAACCTTAACCCTAAACTAGGGTTGGCCGAAACTTGTAGGATGGCTAGGCTAGGTTTTTGACTTCAAATATCCACACAAGCATTTACACAAACACCTTGCCTATACTATTAAACATGGATATATCATAGGGAAAATCATACAACCTTAAACCCTAATTCCCCTAGGGTTGGCCGAAACTTGTAGGGTAGGGTAGGCTAGGTTTTTGACATCCAATCTTCACACAAACATTTACACAAACACTTTATCTACAATACTAATCATGGACATATCATAGGATAGCATGCAACCCCAAAAGCCTAACCTTTCTCCTCTTGGCCGAAAGTTAAAGGGTGGTTAACCCTACTTTTTGTTATCACAACATGAAGGAAACCAACATATATTCATACCCTAAATTCCTAGGGATCTCCTCATGCAATAAGAATTAACCAAGGCCTATTAAATGGAGGTGGCCGAAAGTTTCATAAAGGAGGAAGGTTTCCTTTTCAAAAACAACAATAAGAAGAAACATACAAATCAAACAATAACGATTACACTGCAGGCGAGGGGATACTTACATCCTTTCGCTTGAATTTCGCCTTCCCTAGATCCTTAGGGTACCCTTGGTTGAAGGAGAAGTGGAGGTTCCTTTCGCCAAAACTCCTCTAGAACTTCTTGGCCCTAGTGGAGGGCAAGACCCTTTAGATAGTCTCCTTCCTTCCACTTCCCTAGGGTTAGAAACCCTAGGTTGTATTTTTCGAAAACACAAGGGAGAGGGGCAATGAAGTTTCGGTGGGGAAGAGAAAAGGAAGAAGAAGAGGAAGTTACTCACACCTCTTCCCTCTCTTATTTATACTTTTCTCATGAAAAGACATGTCTCTTCACTATTACACGCTTAACAAGCATGTTTTTTATTCTCTCAACAAGAAACAATGCTTGGTGTAGTGGTTAAGACATGGAGAGTGCACCTAGGAGGTTCAAGGTTCAATCCTTGCTTCCTCCCTTCTACTTCTTCTTTTTATCACAATTTGCACTAATCCATATCAAAGCCCTTTAAGCCAAGCCTATCATGAAATTTCATAATATTAATAATATTTCATGAATTCATAATATTTCATAATATTCCATAAATATTATTTCATAATATTTTTAATATTTCATATTCATGAATCTATAATACTTCATGAATCCCATAATATTTCATAATGAATTCACAATATTATTCACATAATATTTCATAATGAATTCACAATATTATTCATGGTGAAATTTTTGAGGTGTTACATTAGCTTACCCTAGGGCCGGCGCCTCCTCCTCCTAGGGCCGGCGCACCCTCTTCTCCAAGAATTGGCGTGAGCAACCTCCATCAAGAAGGAGCCAAAGAAGAAGAAGAAGAAGCGGAACGCAACTCCTTCCTTCCCGGAATTTAGATTCCGTTTCTTGGTGGTTAGTTTCCTTTCTTCTCTCTTGATCTTCTAGTTGTGCCTTTAGAGAATCTAGTAGTTCTCATCGGCACAAAACTCGTGGCTTTGCGAAGTCATCCCGAAGAGAACTCGGCGTGGACGCGAATAGAGGCGAAGCTTCCAAGGGACGCTACGGTTGGATCTCGTCCCTTACTTCGAGTTACGCGAGATACTAAGTAAATTAGTTTACTTTTCCGCAAAGTTTTAATTTATGATCATGTCCACACATCATAAGGTTGCATGCTAAATACGTGGTTAAAATAATTTAAGAAATTATTTTATGCTAATTCTTCCGCTGCACGTAAAAATTTAAAATTTTACGAACCCGTATCCTTGTCAACATGCACCCGGTCCCAACAAATATATTTCAGGCCCTCTGAGGGCCTAAAATCAAAATATTTCAGGCCCACACAGGGCCTGAAATTAGTATATTTCAGGCTCTCTGAGGGCCTGAAATCATTATATTTCAGGCCCTCACAGGGCCTGAAATACAGTGGAAAAATAGCAAGGCCTCTGAGGGCCTGAATCAAAATATTTCAGGCCCTCACAGGGCCTGAAATCAATATATTTCAGGCCCTGTGAGGGCCTGAAATATTTTGATTTCAGACCCTCAGAGGGCCTAAAATTTTTTGATTTCAGGCCTCAGGCCTTGCTAGGTCCTTGATTATGATATTCAAAGTTTGCAAAATGTAATTGTAATTTATTTTTCAGGGATGATAATGTTGTTGACGAAATTCTATCCGAGATATGGAATACTCTTGATGATAATGTTATCACGGGGAATGGATCAGAAATTATAAGGAATTTGACAATTGATCTAAATGAAGAAGCAAGTAATCTACAAGGTGAGGGTTTGAATTCTTCTACAAGAGTTATTCAATTTTTTGAGTCAAACGGGAGTAGGGAGGAAGGAATTGAAATTCAGAATGCAGATGAATTAGAACCCATTACAAGTGTACTAGAATTCCAAGCCGATGATATGCAGATTGAGCAATATGAATTCCCCCCAAATCAGTACAGTGACTTAGAGGAGGAGTTTCCATTAGCTGAAGATCCTTATATTTTAAATTCTCGATTGCTTGCTGGGCCAATTGTAGAGGTAGAGTCAAGCGACGGGCATGAATTTTTTGTGGGGCAGATATTTCCATCTAGAGAAGAATTCAAGAATGCACTTGTCAAACATGCCATGGTTAAGCATATGAGATATAACCCAGTTGACACCCGAAAAAATAGAGTTAAAGCAGTGTGCTTCAACCAACCATGTACATGGAGAGTAGTAACAAGAGGGGAAGTAGAGTTCACTGTTACAAAATATATAAAGGAACACCAATGTGGTACTGTTAGGGAAAGTGCTGATCATCATGCATGCTCTTCATCATTTGTTGTTTCTTTTGTTGAAGAGCAATTTCTTCATAATGAACAATACAAACCAAGTATGATTATATCAGATATTAAAGCTAGATTTAGAGTGACCATATCATACAGAAAAGCATACATAGCTAGGGAGAAAACATTGAAAAAGATTGTTGGAGATTATGATGAGGCTTATAGAGATCTTCCACAATATCTGCGTGAGTTAAGAGCTAGAGATCCTGAAACGTATGTGGCACTATGCAGGAATGGTGACAATCAGTTCCAGCGGTGTTTTTAGGCTTTTGGTGCTTGCCGAAGGGTGTTCAGTGTTGGATCGAGAGATGCGATAGAGGGGGGTGAATGTCGCAAATCGTTCGGATTTAAAAAGAGCGGGTGCGCAGCGGAAATAAAAGAAAAACAGAACAATGCAAACACAGTCGGTTTACTTGGTTCGGAGCCTGGGTCGACTCCTACTCCAAGGCCCACGGTCGTTGATCGTTTTCTGCGGGCAATTCTATACGTTCGAGAAAGTTTACAATAAAAAGTATTACAGAATCAGCCTAGTAAACTTAATTAAGCTATTCGTTACCGATGTCCGGTGTAGATCGGAGTGTTGGAGCAGCAGGACGTCGTCAGCTCGAGTTGGAAGAGTTCTGGAGCGTGTCGTGGAAGCAGAAGAGCGTGGAAGCGTCGCAGTAATTGATGCTCTGAAGAAGGAGGTCGAGGGCCCTTTATATAGGGCCTGGGGGCGCCCTGGTCGACGGGGGCGCCCCCCCACGTGGTGCTTGATCCCCAAAAGGCGCGGTCAAGGGTTTATCCCTAAGAACTCGGGATAACCCTTTGACGGGGGTGCCCTGGACGCTGGGGGCGCCCTGGTTGACTCGACCAGCTCTTATCCGCAGCGCTGAGGTCTCCTCGGCAAGTCTGGCTGGGGGCGCCCGGGACAGCGGGGGTGCCCTGGGCGTGTAGCGCAGACAAGGCAGAGTTGTTTTGCAATGGGGGCGCCCGGGACAGCGGGGGCGCCCTCAGAATGTACTGTCGAGGTTCTTCTGGTTGTGTTGTGTTTTGTGTTCACCTTGGGGGCGCCCGGGACACTCCGGGCGCCCTGGTCAGCGATCGCCTCTTTCCTTTGAGGCATTCTGAGCTGCAGACACACGTTCCTTTGGTCCTGCATCCAGGGTTAGTCCAAAACACAATAAACCAATAACATAATGATTTATACAGCCTTGGCTGTCTTGGTTCTGACTTTGGTCTCCAAAATGGAGCCCTAGGTCGAACCGACGCCTAATGTTCCCTCAAGGGGAACGCGTCCTCACCTACTCCTCTCGGGAGAATTTACCTGGTGCCAACCGGATCCTCCAGTTAGACTTTTGCCCGGCAGTCCTTCACCAGGTCTTGAGTTTCGCCCAGCAGCCCTTCGCCAGGACTTGGTTTTTTCCCAGCAGCCCTTCGCCAGGTCTTGAGTTTCGCCCAGCAGCCCTTCGCCAGGACTTGGTTTTTGCCCAGCAGCCCTTCGCCAGGTCTTGAGTTTCGCCCAGCAGCCCTTCGCTAGGACTTGGTTTTCGCCTAGCAGCCCTTCGCCAGGACTTGGTTTTCGCCTAGCAGCCCTTCGCCAGGACTTGGTTTTCGCCCAGCAACCCTTCGCCAGGACTTGGTTTCCTGACAGCCCATCGTCAGGTGCCTAGCAGCCCTTCGCTAGGACTTTGTTTCCTGCACTCTCAAGCAGCATTGTTAGACAACAAATAACCCTTACCTTTGAATCCTTTGCCAATATCAAAACAAGGTTCGATCTGGTGCTTCCTGCACCAACATTCAGGTCTTATTTGCGTAGACTTATCAGAATTGATGCCACACACCTAAGAGGAAAGTATCCGGGAATAATGTTGATTGCAACGACGATTGATGGTACTGACAATGTTCTCCTAGTTGCCTTGGCAATAGCTGAAGTTGAATGTGGGTCTGCATGGGAGTGGTTTTTGGAGCATACAAAGAGGTTCTTTGCTGTCGATGACCACTCAATCACCATAGTATCAGATAGACATCGGGGCATTATATCCGCAGTTAGAAAAGTCTACACAAACGCGCATCATGCCTTTTGTTGCCACCACATGTGGTGTAATATGGTAACTGATACTGGAAGTAGAGCAGCTGTAGGTTTGTTTTGGGCAGCAGCACGAGCCAACACAACACTCTAATATGATATGATAATGCAGACAATGATTGAAAAACATCCAGTTGCCCATAAGTGGCTTCAGAACATTGACCCTAAAAGGTGGGCAAATGCACACTTTACAGGGAGAAGGTACAGAATGCTTACCACGAATTGTGTGGAGAGCTTAAATGCTTTGTTCAAGTCTACACGTGAGCTTCCCATAAACAGGTTAATTGATAATACAAGAAGAAAAGTTGCTCAATGGTTCTATAACCGTAGAGACGAAGTTTCCAAATGGCATGTTGCTTTGACACCTAATGCTACAAATGAAATGGATTCAAGGAGAGAGAAAGCAAGAGCTTATAAGGTTCACCCTTACTCTCAATCAGAAATAGAAGTAGAAACATGGGGCACTTCATACATTGTTGATTTGGAAAAAAAGTTTTGTCATTGTGGGGAGTTTCAAATTTCAGGACTTCCTTACTCACATGCTATTGCCGTAATCATTCACAGGAACATGGATACACTCCCATATTGTGAGCATTATTTTTATTCTGAAACTTGGAAGTGGGTTTACATGGATCGTATTTTCCCTTGTAGAAGCAAGCAGTTTTGGCCTACTGGAGTAAACGACATTACAGTTCTATGTCTCCGTAGCCTTGTGCAGCCTAGTAGACGAAAGAAGGCACGGATTGAGTCCAGACACAATGGCAAGGTGAAACTAAAATGCAGCCGGTGCAAACAACTTGGTCATAATAAAAGGACATGTAGAATGCCGCCAGCCCCAAGGTCTTGAGTTAATTGGTATATGTAGTGACCCAATATTCTGATTGAAGTGTATAATTTGTATGTAGGAGAACTGAATGTATATATTTTGTATATTGCACAGCTATAGTATTGTTATAAAATTAGTAGTTGTTAATGTTATCACTTGAAGAAGTATTTCAATATTATGATACATTTCTTCTTGTGTAAATTTATGTAAGCAGAAATGATCAGTTGGGAAGGTCTCAGATTTGTAAACCCACAATAATGTTATTTCAGGTCTTGAAGTCCTATGATTTGTGAATATCTATCATTTGAGACACTCTGTTAGTTTGTTTTGTTGATTCATTGTTCTGTGCCAACTGATACTGTATTAACACGTAATTGATAATCATTAGGACTATGGTTGGAGACCAAAAATACCATCTCCTAACTATCTAAACTCTAACTACTGGTAATGAGTTTTGAGAAATCAAAATTTCATAAGTCCTTGAAACAAACCTCCTGCTGTGCCAAATTTTGAAAATATGAGGTAATGATGTGGATGGAATTAAATTGTGGTATGCAAAGTGTATGCAGGTACTCTCCTTCTAGGTTTAATATTAAAAATAATTTCACAACATGCATATTTATATAAAATATTTAAATATTCAATTATTGAATTAATTGAAATCTGAAATGAGTTTATTGTGTCAGGCCCTGCGTGGGCCTGAACATGATTGTTTCAGGCCCAGCTTGGGCCTGAAATGGAATTATTCAGGCCCAGCGTGGGCCTGAAATAATATAATTTCAGGCCCACGCTGGGCCTAAAATAATATTATTTTAGGCCCAAACTGGGCCTGAATGGGAATATTTCAGGCCCACACTGGGCCTGAAATAATTCCATTTCAGGCCCAGCTTGGGCCTGAAATGAAAGATTTCAGGCCCACGTTGGGCCTGAAGTAATCTCATTTCAGGCCCAACGTGGGTTGTGATTTAAAAAAAAGGTAGAGGAAAAGTAAGGTTTATTAACAAGGATTGAACATATATTATAACTATGAACATATATTGATTGTCATCAAAGTTACAATATATAATTGAATAATTTTTTTTCAGGCCCTGGGTGGGTTTCGTAAAATGATTTAGTTTCAGGCCCACCGTGGTCATGAATTCAAATGATTCTAGCAAAAGCAAGGTATATCTTTACTGATGGGTTCGACAACAATTACAGATTACAGATCATATATGAGATAAAAAATAATGATTGAAAGCAAAGTTTCATTGATTTGAAAAGGACTACATAGATTGTATAATTACAAATATACAATGTTTGTGATCACAATTACATTTGCATAGTATCACAATTACATTTGCATAGTATTACTGACATACTATTTACAGATTTAACTTCCACCACTTGTCTCTCATTATTTTATATCCCACCTGAAATCGATAATTTTTCATTTGCTTTTGGCTAAAATCAGTAGATCTCTGGAAAACCAGACTTTCAGCATACCGCATCATGAAAAATGCACAATCCAACCTGAAAAACCAATATTGACATTGTTGTGATCTAATAAATCCAACCATGAAATCAATTGTTATTTTTAACAAAAATAAACATCCTCTTACGATCTTGTTTGGGTCGGTCCTTCGACTACAATTTTATTAAACTCTGTCCCATCTATGGAAGGCAATCCTTTATTCCAAATCTTGTAATATGGCCAGTTCAAATTTTTGAAAAACGTCACATACACAGATATGACATTAGTAACAATTATATTGGTCTGAAACTGTTTGTTGAGTCATATCTATGAAATATAAAACTTACAGTTTTTTCAAATTGGGCAGTGTATCCTTCTGTGGCGCCGAGAGAATTATAATGATGGATACTACCTTCCACGAGGTCAATAATCATTAGATGCCAATGATCATCTGCATTATTTAGAGGACAGATGATATATCTAATTGACTTTTCCGTATCAGTAGCAATAGTTTGTTCAAAAGCATGAGCTTGAATCACCTCAAAAAGTTCCTATGTTTATTAAAAACCAAGTATCAGTGGACTAAATCATACCAAAAAACAACAAAACAAGTAGCTAATTGACTTACATCAAACCCCACCCCACAGAATATGGAGGGGTTGTATGGTGAGTTACACGCTTTTGCTTCATTTGCAAGAATAGTCCAGTATGTATTGATGCAATCCCCGTTGGTGTAGTCATTCCAATCAAATATTGTCAAAAAAGATTGCATATCTAATGTAAAGGTCCCATTGGACCATACTGGATTCAACTCATACCTACATGCAAATCAGATAAGCAACTTAATAACAATGTGAATGAATAAATTTTATTAATGAATGTCAATAATCATCATTGTTTTACATTATTTTTCCAAAGGCAATAGCAACTAACTCACTTTAATTTACTAAGCTTTAATAATGTTTCTGCAATCTCTGCATCTTTATTCTTCTTAAAAAATGCCCATGAATTCTTCAAGATTTTGCTTTTCACCTTCTGAAATTCTTTTGCATTAGCTTTTTGGTGTTCAAATAAGTTTGTTTGGGTGGAGGTCGCTGGTTGAGTTGTTTACGTTGTAGTATCTGACATTGATAGGGCAGGAGCCTTGTTATCTTCATCTTCATCTTCATCTTCATCTTCATCTTCATCTTCATCGTCATCGTCATCCTCATCCTCATCCTCATCCTGAAGAACTAGTTTGCGCTTGCCTTTGGGCTGGTAGTCTTGTCTGACCTGAGTTATTTTCTTTTTTTTGGCAAGTGGCTCACCTTCATCTGACCCTTTGCTTTGCAATTGTTGATACAGCTCTTTGATTTTTTTTGTTAGACTGAAGTATGATCTTCTCTCTTGCAGCTAGCCTTTTTTCATTATCCTCCTCTTGTAATTTAATCTGCGACTCTTTGTCACCAATGATTTTATCCTTTTCAACAATCATGTCATCTTTTTGTTTAAGCCGGGACTCTATATCTGCAATTATTGTTTCTTTCTGAGCAATAATTTGATCCTTGGCACTGATGGATGTTGTCGTCTCACTTTTGGCTTCCTCCAAACTTTTAAGTGCTATTTTTAATTGTTGTTGTAAGGTGTCTATTTGTTCTTGTTTTTCTATACATGTATTGCAGGCTTCCATTTGTAAGTCCTGTAGGCTTCCTTGTGCTGCCTGGCTTCCTTCAGGTGCCTGCTGTAATACCTCACAGTGTACCTCAAGTGGTTGAGTTGGAGGAGAGTAGTCAGGTACCAAATCATGCTCTATATCAAAGGGAATTAAATCAACAATAATTAAATGTGTGGCCACACGGTCTATAATCCGCTTGATACTCTCAACATGGGCCTTAGGCCAAGTCCAGCGAAGTATTCTTAGCAATCTATGAGGATGTTCATGAGCAGCAATACTAATATGTTCAGTAACCCATACCTGTAACATCATTATAATCATTAACTAATATCCATCAACAAATTATATGAGCAGGTATATGTACTCTAACTTACAGCCAAAATATTTGGAAATCCCTTGAGCAAGGGAGCCCTGGCCCGTTGGGTTGAATCACCTACATCTGGTCTATGCTTCAATGTCACCTCCTTTCCAATGGCTCCCAACTGAGGATCCATGAAATTGTACACGGCATTGCACCAATTATAGTTTCGTAGATTGTCAAAATCATCTACGCAATCAATAAGTGACAGTGCCAGAATGGCAAGTATGCTGCTAGTACCACAAAATAGCACTGTATAAAAAAAATAGAGTATATACAACTGACAGTACAACTTGTCATTGGATATAGACTTGATTAGCAGTTTCTCCAAATTGCGTGCAGAACAACTGGAAACTTCAAAATACTCCTTGTACAGTTGGCTGGAGGCCTCATTCAAATCAAGTTGGACTATCTCTCCATGGTCAGGTAGTCCTAGAATAAGTGATATATCAACCTTTGTGAAATTTAGTTTTTTCCCATGGAATACAAAGCTCTGTTCTTCTTCATCCCAATTATCAAACATGTTTTGAACCTGGGGTCTTACACAAGAACTAGTAGGAAGGTCGAGGACCCAAGAAAAGGGTGTTTCTCGAAGCAACTCTTCTTGTGCTGGTGTGGGTGGAACAGATTCAATAAAATTTTTGAAATGGCAAAGGCTACTTTTCCAGTTCATTCGTTTACTTAGACCTCTGTTAGCAAAACTTGTATACTCGGTAGCCAATTTGATTTTTCGGTGTGGCAGTTGTTTTTTCCCATGACTTGGTCGTCCCGGGACTTGCTGTTTCTTAGATTTGGTGGGAGGAGCTTTCTTTGTAGATGATCTTTTTTGACCCATACTGAACTTAGCAACCATCAAACAAAAAATTATTTCACACAAACAAAAATGATACTTAGAGTTCGTTTATAAAGGGCCCTCCTCAAATATATAGTCTATTACTGATAACTATCGCTAACCCTAAGTGACAAGCTAGAATTGAAATCACAAACTACAAATTAGGGTACGTATAATTCGACTAGTGCGATGACAAGGATGTCGCCGACAACTACTCCAATGAAGACAAGCACTCTACCTTGAAATCGCAACAAATCTGGAGCTAGAAGACGATTGCTTAGTAGTAGCCTCGAAGGGACGCTATCAAGATGAGTGACTGCTGGGCCTGATATAAAAGGATTTCAGGCCCTAGGCGGGCCTTTTTTCTTTATATGTATTATAAATATAATTTAGGTTTTATCTAATTGAATTTAAAATATATCAAAATGTTATATATCATATATATTTCTGGAGTTATCATTGCATTTTAGTGATTATGTATTTATATTTATGTTTCAATACTCTAAGACGCAGGGCCTGAAATAAAATTATTTCAGTCCCAAATTGGGACTCAAATCACTTGATTTCAGGCCCAAGGTGGGCTTGAATAAATTTTATTTCAGCCCACCGTGGGCCTGAATAAAATTTATTTCAGGCCCACCTTGGGCCTGAATACATTTTATTTCAGGCCCACAGTGGGCCTGAATAAAAATTAATTCAGGCCCATATTGGGCCTGAATACATTTTAATTCAGGCCCACCGTGGGCCTGAATACATTTTAATTCAGGCCCACCGTGGGCCTGAATACATTTTAATTCAGGCCCACCGTGGGCCTGAATCCAAATTTACTTCAGTCCCATCTTGGTCCTCAAATCGGTAGAGAGGGTTGAGGTATGAGATGGGGTTTTGGGTGCCATATATCAGGACAGAGGTTTAAGGTAGGAGATGGGATTTTGGGTCTTAAATCATGCTCTAATCTTGATGACTAACCAATGCTATAGGAGTGGTTTAGGTATATCATTGAGTTTTGAGCAAAACACACTGATGGACCTCCCATACCTGGAATTCTGAAATCCCTATATCAGTAGATAGGGTTGAGCAAGGAGATGAGATTTTGGGTGGCCAAACCTCTATACTTGCTGTCCTACTAATGCTATAGGACAGATTTTGGTATATCAGTGAGTTTTAAGCAAAACTCAATGATGGACCTCCCATACCTGGAATTCTGAAAAACCTATATCAGTAGATAGGGTTGAGCTAGGGGATGAGATTTTGGGTGGCCAAACCTCTATACATGCTGTCTAACCAATGCTATAGGATAGATTTAGGTATATCAGTGAGTTTTGAGCAAAACTCACTGATGAACCTCCCATACCTGGAATTCTGAAAAAACTATATCAGTAGATAGGGTTGAGCTAGGGGATGAGATTTTGGGTGGCCAAACCTTTATACATGCTGTGTAACCAATGCTATAGGACAGATTTAGGTATATCAGTGAGTTTTGAGCAAAACTCACTGATGGACCTCCCATACCTGGAATTCTGAAAAACCTATATCAGTAGATAGGGTTGAGCTAGGGGATGAGATTTTGGGTGGCCAAACCTCTATACTTGCTGTCTAACCAATGCTATAGGACAGATTTTGGTATATCAGTGAGTTTTGAGCAAAACTCACTGATGGACCTCCCATATCTGAAAGAGTAATGATTGGGAGAGTGAATTTGGGAGAGTGAATGGGAGAGTGAATGATGTGTAGCTAACGTGTACATGTTGGATCGCCGATCGGACACCACCGATGACCTCTGATTGCCGTCCCGAATCAAACTATGTCCTAAGAAGATGGTGAACCCGGCAGGGTCGCCGATAATTGAGATCTCGCCGGATTGACGGTGAATGCGACGACATCATAATTGAGGCGATTCCCGATGAGTTCACCGATCTTCTTAGGACATAGTTTGATTCGGGACGGTGATCAGAGGCCGCCGGTGGTGTCCGATCGGCGATCGGACGTGTATACAATAACTGCCACGTCATTCACTCTCCCATTCACTCTCCCAAATTCACTCTCCCTATCATTACTCTATTTGAAATTCTGAAATCCCTATATCAGTAGATAGGGTTGACCTAGGAGATGAGAATTTTGGGTGGCCAAACCTATATTCTTGCTGTCTAACCAATGCTATAGGACATATTTTGGTATATCAGTGAGTTTTGAGCAAAACTCACTCATGGATCTCCCATATTTGGAATTATGAAATCCCTATATCAGTAGAGAGGGTTGAGCTAGGAGATGAAATTTTTGGGGTCCAAATCTCTAATCTTGCTGTTTCACCATTACTATAGGAGTAGTTTAGGTCCATTAGTGAGTTTTGAGCAAAACTCACTGATGGACCTCCCATATATGAAATTCTGAAAAACCTATATCAGTAGATAGGGTTGAGCTAGGAGATGAGTTTTTGGGTGGCCAAACCTTTATACTTGCTGTCTAACCAATGCTATAGGACAGATTTTGGTATATCAGTGAGTTTTGAGCAAAACTCACTGATGGACCTCCCATATCTGGAATTCTGAAATCCCTATTTCAGTGGAGAGGGTTAAGCTAGGAGATGAAAATTTTGGAATCCAAACCTCTAATCTTATCGTTTCACCATTGCTATAGGAGTAGTTTAGGTCCATCAGTGAGTTTTGAGCAAAACTCACTGATGGACCTCCCATATCTGGAATTCAGAAAAACATATATCAGTAGATAGGGTTGAGCTAGAAGATAAGATTTTGGGTGGCCAATAAGATTTTGGGTGGCCAAACCTCTATACTTGCTGTCTAACCAATGCTATACGACAGATTTTGGTATATTAGTGAGTTTTGAGCAAAACTCACTAATGGACCTCCCATATCTGAAATTCTAAAATCCCTATATCAGTAGATAGGGTTGAGCTAGGAGATGAGATTTTGGGTGGCCAAACCTCTATACTTGCTGTCTAACCAATGCTATAGGACAGATTTTGGTATATCAGTGAGTTTTAAGCAAAACTTACTGATTGACCTCCCATATCTGGAATTCTGAAATCCCTATATCAGTAGAGAGGGTTAAGCTAGGAGATGAAATTTTTGGGGTCCAAACCTGTAATCTTGCCATTTCACCATTGTTATAGGAGTAGTTTAGGTCCATCAGTGAGTTTTGAGCAAAACTCACTGATGGACCTCCCATATCTGGAATTCTGAAAAACCTATATCAGTAGATAGGGTTGAGCTAGGAGATGAGATTTTGGGTGGCCAAACCTCTATACTTGCTGTTTAACCAATGCTATAGGATAGATTTTGGTATATCAGTGAGTTTTGAGCAAAACTCACTGATAGACCTCCCATACCTGGAATTCTGAAATCTCTATATATCAGTAGATAGGGTTGAGCTAGAAGATGAGATTTTGGGTGGCCAAACCTCTAATCTTCCTGTATCACCAATGCTATAGCAATAGTTTGCAATAGGAGGTTTTAGGTATATCAGTGGGTTTTTATGTGCACACTAAGTACTAATATTTATGAGTTATGTTATATAAACGTATTACACCTATACAACTACAAATTTATTATCCACCAACTTAAATCAGAAGTATTTTATGGTTAACAGGGACCCTGAAATTTTCCCAGTTGAGGCAAACGGTGGGCCTGAAATCACTTGATTTCAGGCCCACCCTGGGCCTGAAATGGAGCTATTCAGGCCCACACTGGGCCTGAATTGAAGTGATTTCGGGCCCACCTTAGGCCTGAAAGTTTTTATTTCAGGCCCTCCTTGGGTCTGAAAAGTTTTTATTTCAGGCCCTCCTTGGGCCTGAAAAGTTTTTATTTCAGGCCCACCGTGGGCCTGAAATGATTTATTTCAGGCCCACCGTGGGCCTGAAATAATTTTATTTCAGGCCCACCGTGGGCCCGAAATCATTTTATTTCAGGCCCACCGTAGGCCTGAAAAGTTAAGTTCATGATCACCTTGGCCATTAAATAAAATAATAATTTATAGATTAATATTCTATATTTATCTACAAGTTGTGACCAAATCCTGAAATTTTATTTAATTTTTAATTTTTAGAATTTGAAACAAGTTTTTTAAATTTATGGTAGACATAATCCAGCTTATTAAGTCAATACAGAATGCATATCAATTTTCATTTCCTTCAAGACCATTAAGTCATATTTTCAAATTATGTATCAGAAACCCACTGATGGACCTTCGATACTTGGATATATATCAGTAGTTAGAGTTAACCAAAGAGATGTTATTTTTGGTGTGCAAACTTAGTCCAAATCATTATGAGTTATATTTTCTTACCGTATCAGTTGGTACACTACATTGCATCAACTCGATGTGAATCAAGATCACACAATTGTTTTGTTTTTCTGGACAATAAATTATATTCATACAACTTACACAATTTCTATACATGCTGGAGCTGAATCACCAGCAAATGATGTTTTTTTACAACATTACTTCAAGAGATTGATAGTCTCATGTTTTACAATACATATCTCCCATAATATTTACTGTCAGATCAAATCTCATTTTCGTCATATCTCCTTGTTTGAAATCCATCTTCTCATCGTATAGGAGACATCGGACGTATTGCATAACAAAGAAGGCACAATCCACGCTGAAAATAACAAACAGTAGTTCTTATTTCAATAAGTGGGGTAATAAAATACTTTGATGATTTTAAAATTTTCAAACTCTTCCTCACTTACTCACCTATGTTCTTGTTGGGGACATTTTTGTCTGACGGAGGGCCATTTGTCCAAGGGATGATGACTTTGTAAATATGGATGAATAGTCGTAAGTTCCTCGCGAGTATATTGTTTAAGTTCTTTTACCTGTCAAATATATCATGATTTTCAATGACATTTTTTACCAAATGATGAACATATATATGAATAAAGGTAGGTAGCTCACCGCTGAGTCAAAATCATGCTTATATTTACGGCCACTAGTAAGAGAATTTAAATGAATGAAAGTCATTGCTTCTGTATCCACTGCCAACAAGTGAAAGTGTGTATTATCACTGCATAAAGGTATTAAAATATATCTAAACCCTTGTTCTATCATATCCGTCTTCATCACTTATTGCAGGGAAAACTTTCTTGACGATCTTATTGAAGCCTAAAAAGTTACAAACTCAAAATTATTAATAACCACATCATAATACTAGGTCTTCTACAATCTATTAATTCATACTAATTTACATCACTTACTGTGAAGAAGGTTGAACAATATATTGACTTGTTGTATGACCTACCAGATGTGGATGCTCCCCTAAATAACATTTTACAGAAGGCATCAATGACCTCGCTTTTTGTAAAAACCTCTCCATTGAGGATTTGTAAGAATGAATGCAAATTCAAAGCAAAGGGTGCATCCTCCCAGATAAATTCATTAGCCAACCTGCCAAGTTAATTTATAAGATTATATATTAAAGCCCCAATTATATTAATTAAACTATGTTTCATAACTTACTTTAGGTTCTCCAATTTATTTATCACGTAGGCCACTTCTTTATCTTGATTTTTCTTCTTCGACTTCATAAAATGCTTCTTCATAAACTACATCGATACAATTTAAACCAAACTATTTAATGACCAAATTCAATAAATTTGACGAAATTTATATGAAAATAACTCACATACATCAATGCCTTGTTGCCTTATTTTTTATAGTTCGGAGGTCCTTCTTTTTTCCTCCTCTATATCTTCTTCAGACATGACTTCCATTACAGTAATGGTTTCTCTTGCTTCATCTATTTCCTCCTCACTAAGTTTCCTTTTTCCCTTGTCCATGACATTTGATATTTGTTCCTTTCTCCGCTTCCCCTTATGTAATAGCTGGTGCCATACTGGACTCTCAATTGGAGTATCCCTGTAATCATACCGAGTTCGGTCACGTCCTCTCCTTGTTCTACAAGATACTGGATCAGAAAGAGGAGTGACTACAGGATAGCTTTCTTGACCCTCCATCCCCTTATTTTCAATAATTGAAATTAATTCCTTAACCCTTTCATGCAAACATATATTCTCCTCTGTTAGCTCCTTGATTAGAGTTTCTTTAAGAATGCATTCACCACATGGCCTTACATCTTCTGTGTCATGTCCTTGTGATGTCTCCATTGCCCGTGGAATGTCATCCCCAATCTCAAGGTTCTCAAACAATGTGTTTTCTTGTAGGTTAGGAATTATTTCAACAATCACCTGTCAATTACCAAGTATACAAATTTTACTGTCTCTATATCAAACTAACATAGATCACAGTTTAGAATAATTACCTCTTCGGACCTGATTTGGTTGACAAGGTCCCTCACCCTACTAATATGCGAAGGAATATTCCTCCACTTATTTATTCGGGGTCCTTTAACATTGTATGGTTTTTGAATGGGTACATGCTCCAAAAACCATGCCTACACAAAGTTTTCCAAACAATTACATTAATGACAGCAAAATATTATAAAATATAATTTAGGTTATTTCTACTCACTGCCAAAAGCCCAACAAATCCCTTTACGTAAGGGAGGTTGGTGGTCCTTTGGTTTCCCTGAGTTGATGAAAATAATTCCCCAATCTTAGGTAATTGGGGAGACAAAAATTTATGGATAGCTTCCACCCAGTTGAATCTACCAAGATTGTCATAATCATCTACTATATCTAGAAGCCCTAGAGGGACCTTATATGTACTAGACGAAAATAAAACACAAACAAATATATACAAAATATAAAATTTACAAACTAATAACACATTATCCTCTGATTCAACACTTTAAGAATAATATTTAAGTAAGTCCTCAATTCTTGTTCTGGTAGGTTGTTTTTCTTTTGAGAAGTAAGTACGATAGAGGTCACCCGATGTTTTAGTTGAATTAATAGGGACCGGAACTCCACGGTCCACTATACCCAATACCAAAGCAACATCTCGTCTGGTGAATGCAACCGGTACACCTGAAATAATTAAAATATTTAGTTATCATCAACAATATAGGCTTCAACTTATTTCACCTCGGTAGGCCTGAAATGAATTCATTTCAGGCCCACGTTGGACCTGAAATGAATTCATTTCAGGCCCACGTTGGGCCTGAAGTAAATTCACTTCAGGCCCTCGTTAGGCCTAAAATAAAATTATTTCAGGCCTACCGAGGGCCTGAAGTGAATTTCACCTTAAATTCACTCATTTAAATTGATCAAATATCAATCATTTAAGGCCAACTATGTCCAATTTTTATCTTACAATAGATATTGTTTATAATTCATAATTAAAACTATTACCTGAGAATTTAAAAACATGCGAGGTTGAATCCCAACTTTCAAATATATTAACCAAAATTCCCCGGATATGCTGCAATTCTTGAATGTCCAAGAAAATACTGAAGGGCGACTCTTTGATCTTCGCAATGTGTTGATCATTTAAAATTTCAAATGCTTCAACAAAATATTTAAAGTGGCCTAAAACACTGCACCAATATAATTTTTTTCCCAAACTCATCTGAACCCTACAGTTTTTATACATTACAAATTTATTCAGCAAAATTAAGTATAAACAATTTCACAAGCTATGTTGTTCTTACCTAAGCCTATCGCTAACATACCTTGCTGATTAATGCCAATGAAGAAGACGGTGAACCACCCACAGACCTTTTTTCTACCATTATGATGAAAATCAACCCTGCAGAAACCCTAAATCCTACTTTGATAGTGCCGAGCAGTATCAACTTCAACGTTAACACTTAAAGCCGTCTCAGGATCACACACTACCACTTTCCTGTATAGGAGGCTAGGTTTTGGTTGGGTGGAGGGATTCGAGGGATGAGCAAGCGACTAAAGCACAACTAGGGCACGCACAATGTCCTCCTTCAACAATACCATTTACGTTGTTGCGGTGAGAGAGAGAATGGCCAAACATTCTACTACCTTGTCATCCGAACCACATATTATTATTTTACTGCAAAAGTGGTTTGGATGCCTCGAAAATGGAAATGGAAAAGGCATTTTCTGGCGCCAAGGGTATAATAGGAAGTTCACTTAAATGGCTGCGCCCTTTGGTAAAATAGAAACCATGGGACGCCCTTTGGTAATTTCCAATAGTTACGTATGCCCTTTGGTAAATTGCCGAAGGAGAAAGGATATGCTTGTAAAGGATTGCTCTATGGGACAATAAAAGGAAGATCGTTATTTTTGAGAATGATAGAGAAGAGAAGACAAGGAGGATGAAGCAAAAGTGGAACGCTTGACCTTATTCGTTAGCGACCTTGACTAGCTTCGGTGACCTTGACGACACAAAGAAGGCAAGCAACGCAAAACAAAATTATAGTTGCAGTGCTAACAAAATTGTAAAATACGGTTAGATAATAATAATAAATATATAAAATAAAATAAAATATGTATATAAATATATATGGTTATATATATATATATTTATATATAAAATATCATAAATAGGAGTTAAAATTAGAAAGAATCATATGAAAAATTTTGGAATAATTTTTCTGAATTTTTGGAAATATTTATGGGAAGAAATATGCGCAAGATAGATTATTTTTAAATTATTTAAGGAAAAGATTAATTTTTCCGTAATATATATATATATATATTTATTTATTTATTGATTTATTTTAGAAAAAGGATTGATTTATTCGGGGCCGCTCCGATCGCTTCTTCCCCGGTCGCGTCGCCTCGCCACTCCAATGTTGACGCTGGCCAAAGGGGACCATTATCGGTGACCAGGCAGCAATAAGGCACTGATATATAGGTATTGGCCTTGCTTCTTGTTCTATTGCTTCTTTGTTTCGATTTTTGGTTCTGTCATGGGGTTGCCGTGAGGTTTATGGTTAGAGCTTGGGGTGTCATGTTCATGAGAGGAGTTTGTATTGATGTTTGGCTTGTTTTTTTTTCCCTCAACCTTGTAACCTCTGTAGTGAGCTAATGGCTGAGATTGATCGGTGGAGGCTTTATGTTTTAGTTTTGGAATGGTAGGTCTGTAATGGGTTTGGGCTTGGATTGGTTGTACGGTTATATCCAAGCTAACATAAGTAACTTTGGGTTAGTTTTGTTTCTTGTGGTCTTATGTTAGTGCCGTAATATATGGTTGGTTTCGGGTTTGTCCTAATTGGTAGGTGGTGCTCTTACCAAGGGCTATATAGTGTCATTTGATTGTGTCGAGATTAGGTGTTGCATGAAGGGTTGATTGAGTCTGGAATTGAATTGGGCAAGGATTAAACCTAATCTCAATGTTTAGGTTTTGAATTGGAAGCTAATCAATATGATTCTAGTAAGGTTGTGCCATATCTAGCTATTTTGTAAGTAGCTAAGTTGTATTTTGACACAGGACCTGGATTTGGACTTGGAGATCTGGACGAGTTCTTTGGTTGATATGGACTTCACTCTAAAGCGGGTATTTCTTACTTGATTCATGTAGATTCGTTTACCTTAAATGCATGGTCGTTTTACTTTTTGAGTAGAATTGCTTTATCTTAAATATATTTGCCTTGTTTTTCCTGCTTGATACTTATTCTTGCTTGACCTTTGAGTAGTAATTCAAATTATTCAATTATACAGTCTCATCTTTTGGGTTCTGATCTAAAGAAACCGCGTGTACTGTAAAATAATCATTTAACCTATCTAGGGTTTGGTTGACATTAGATAAACTCTACCTAATAGATTAGTATATGTTTATTTACTTTGGTGTTGATTGTGCTTTTCGTATGTTTACTTACTTGTGTTATTTGTGTTTTCTGTATCATATGGATTGTATGGTTTTGGGTTTGATTGAGATGGTGTATATTAGTGACATTCATCATAGCATTCAGGCCGACGACCACTAGCTCCCTTGTGGTTGAGACGGGTCGTCGGGTATATGTTCCTTTTGTGCCATGCTCAGTTGGAGTGGTGTGCAAACAGTTGATATTCCCCAGGTGTTTGGAGTCCCCACAGGTATTTTATGTTTTTCATATCAGGGTCACAATTGTTGTGGTGTGTTTGCATAGCCCCAGGTGCTTGACGCTTGTATCTTGTCCACTCAATCTACCCAATATAGCGATGATTGGTGTGTGTACAGTACAGGTCATGACATCATATGCATATTTTACATTATGCATTTGCTTGTATTTGCTGCACTTGTTTGAGCTATGTTTGTTGTATTTGATTGACATGCATATACGACAATGTTGTAAAAATCGGGCTAAGCGCCAATCGACCCCCAACCGCTTCGCACAGACACGAATTGCCATGGTTGTGGCGGGTGGCCGCCTAGGTGGCGCTTGGGCGGCGCCCAGGCCGCATTTTTTTAAAAAATTTTTAAGAAAATTTGATATAAAAAATATAGAAAAGGTGGGATTTGAGAAGAAATTAGGGTTGTGCTTATGTGTCACGTCTCCTCGCCCTCGTGCTCCTCACCGGCTCGCCCTTTCGTCTCCTCGTGCTTGTGCCTCGCGCTCCTCGCGTCTCGTCTTCGTCCTCACGCTCATCGTGTCTCCACTCTCCTCGTGATCATCCTCGTGCTCCTCACGGCTCGCGTCTCCTCGCCCTCGCGCCACCTGAGCAGGTGAACAACATCTCCTCGCCGCCTCGCCCTTGCGCCGTCAGCCCATAGTCCATTTCTCCTTCACCTCGCGTCGCACTCGCTAATCCATATCTCCTCGCCCTTGCGCCGCCAGCCCGTCGCCCGTTCCTCTTGCGTCAGCCAGCCCCCATTCCTCCTTCGCAAGCTCGCCGCCCGTTCCTCCTCAGTCGCGAGAAGCCAAGAAGGTATGTGTTTAACTGTTTTCTTTCTTTTTATTTTTTGGTGTGTGGATGTTTTCTTCAATGCTTTGTAGTTTAGGTACAAATATAATACAATGAGTTCTTCAAGTGCTACTGCTGCAGCATTAACATCCATTGGTGTTTCCCAGTCATCTTCATCAGCAACAATTGAATCACTTAAACGGAAATCAAAGGATGTTGGATGGGAGTATGGAGTTCTAACTAATCCCTTCAATCCAGATAAATTGAAATGCATCTTGTGTTCCAAGCATATGTCTGGAGGAGTTCGTAGACTTAAAGAACACATCGCACATATATCAGGAAATGTTGCTCCATGCCCAAAGTCCATGAAAGAAGATCAATTGAAGTGTAGGAATGCAATTAATGAGGCAAAGAATAAGAAAAAAAAGGAAATTCAGCATGAAATTATGAGATCTGAGGTGAATATTGGAGATAAGAGGAATGATGATGGCCATATTGATGTTGATGAATTGGGAGCTGCTTTAGGGTCTACGAAATCACCATATTCTATTGATCCTATGGATAAATTTGCAAGTACAATCAGCCCCGAGTCTACATCACAAAAGAGCAAGCAAGACCAAAACATTATTGATGCTATTTGCAAGGAAAGAACAAATAAGGTAAAAGAGTATGTTTGTAAATGGGTATATGAAGCCGGTATTCCTTTTCATGCTCTTGAACTAGATAGCTTTAAGTTGATGTTAGATGCGGTTGGTTAGTATGGATCGGGGTTCAAACCTCCTACTAGATATGAAATGAGTGAGCCGTTTTTGAAAAAGGCGGTTGAATGGACCAATGATTTGCTAAAGTCACATGAAATAGAGTGACAATTAAATGGATGCTCAATTATGACGGATGCTTAGAGTAATAGGAAGAAGAGGAGTATCATGAATTTGTGTATTAATTCTAAGTTGGGCACTATTTTTCTTTCTTCTAAAGAGTCTTTAGACATCGTACACACAAGTGAAGTAATCTACGAGTATGTGGAAGAATGCATTCAACAAGTTGGTCCGGAAAAAGTTGTTCAAATTGTAACTGATAATGCATCGAACAATATGGGAGCTGCAAAGTTGTTGAAGCAGAATAGGCCAACAATCTTTTGAACCTCATGTGCTGCTCATACGATAAATCTTATGCTTGAAAGCATTGGAAGCCTACCGAGGTTCAAGAAAGTCATTGATCAAGCTAAGACATTGACTATTTTCATATATGCTTGTTGGAGCGGGTTGGTCCGGCTAGAGGGGGGTGAATAGACTGCTAATAAATGAAAAGTGGTGGAAACTCGTCTATTAAAAAAAACTTGGTTGCAACTTAGTCGTTGCTTCCAAGACGGTTAAAGCTCAAAAAAAATCTCCTTGTGGCGGAGAAGCCTTACAACTGAAGATCACTAAACTTAGATAATTACAATAGTATTGATTCTTTAATTCTAAGTTCTAAGCCTATTTATAGTACAGGAAGATAAATCTGGACAGTTGATTCGTAAATGGATAAACTCTGATTAAAAAAGAGATAAATATTATTATCTCTTTTAATCGACTCCTTTGAAAGCTTCGGATGGCAACCGAAGCAAGCCCTCCACGTGTGCTTGTGCGCAGAAGGAATCTCAGGATCAACTTTTCTTCACCAACGCTTCATCTTGATCTTTTATCCGATTGCTTCTCAAGACTTTGATAAGTTTTGACTAAACAACAAAGTTAAAACCTTATATTGTGATCCACGTGTGGAGCTTGTAACAAACTTCACACAAGCTTTAATTAAAAGCTGGTAAAGCTTGACTTGTGATCCACGTGTGATTTATAAGAGCTTTAAAAAGCTTTAATTAAAAGCTTTAATATAAAAGCTTTTATAAAAGACTTTAAAGCTTTACTTAAAAGCTTTAATATAAAAGCTTTTATAAAAGACTTTAATTCAAGTGTTCGTCTTGATCCAAATCCAAGTCAAAGGCAACTTGGTTGATCATTCGTAAGTAGATCTTCTAGGTGATTTCTGACCAACCGGAATTAGGCTCACCTGAACCCGACTTCGACTTTTCGCCCCTCGAGCGTGCTTCCTTCCGGCTTCTCGTCCCTCGGACGTCGCGCACGTCCTTCTCGCTCTACCGGTGTACTCTTCCGCAGCTTCTGCGTCCCTCGGATTGCACCGAGCCCGTCGGCTCACTTCCCCGTGCCACCCTTCTTGTCCGCTACGTCTTTCGCTCGACTTCCTCTGTACCTAAGCTCCTGCACACTTAGCAGAGGGATTAAACATACCAGGACCTAACTTAATCTGGTTGATCACATCAAAACTTACCGGGGCACCAACAATGCTCACCATAAACCTTGGCGATGATGAGGTCACATACGAAGAAGAGGGATGTTGTAAGACCGGGAGTGACTAGATTTGCTTCAGCTTTCCTCACTTTGTAGAGTTTGGCTGAGAAAAAAGGAAAATTAAGGGCAATGTTTAATAGTGATGAATGGGAACAGTGCAAATTTTTCAAGAGTGTGAAAGGAAAAGCATCTTACTCAACGGTGATGAGTATGAGATTTTGGACTAGTGTGACATTATGCTTAAAGGTTTTTGCACCTTTGGTGAAGGTGCTTCGAATTGTTGATGGTGATAGAAAGCCATCCATGGACTTTGTATATGGCGAGCTTCTACATGCAAAGGAAGATATAAAAAATTCGCTAGGTGGTGCTCCAAAAAACTATCAGTCTATTATTGAAATTATTGATACAAGGATTAAAGATAGGCTAGATAGTCCACTATATTTGACGGCGTATCTCTTGAATCCATATTACCATTACAAGGATCCTCTTCTTCATTTAGATCAAGATGTCTCGCTTGAGATAATTGATTGTTTGGATGTTATGTTTGAGAGTAATATTGACATGCAAAATACAATTATGAGCGAAGAGTTGCCTAAGTATAAATGAAAGAGTCTTTTTTGGGAAAGCTATTGCGATTAAAGCTTGCTTGGTGAGTTTTGAGTCTTTTGACAAGTTTAATCCAGGTAAATAATTGAACCTAATAATAATCCTTTTAATCTTTTCCTTATTTAAAGTTTAAATTTACTAACATTGTTTGTTTCTTTTTTTATTTTTTAAATTATTTTTTGTCGTGACATGGTGGTCAAATTTTGGTGCAATAACTCCTAACTTGCAAAAACTGGGTATGAGAATCCTTTCTGTGACTTCTAGATCATCGGAGTGTGAAAGGAATTGGAGTGCATTCGAGGGGGTTAGTACTTAGTCACTCCTAACTTTTTATTTGCTAATAATTAAAATCCTATTGTGTTCTCTATTATATTAGTGAGTTAACAATGTAAACACTTTGTAGGTACATACAAAGAAAAGGAATAGACTAGATACAAATCGATTGAACAATCTTGTTTTCATCCAGTTCAATGCAAAATTGTTGAACAAGGAAAAGAGGGAGGAGAGAAATATTGAAGTTCTTTTTGCAAGCGATGCAAGTCATGCACAAGATTGGATTGTTGATGGGGTTGATGATGATGAAGTTGAGGAGGGCTTGCCTTGGCAAGTAGTTAGTGTTGTTATGGGAGCAGATGAAGCAACAATGCCTCGAAGAAGTGGTCGATTGAGAGACCTTCATGAAGATGATTTCGAATCCAAGGATGAGGAGGTTTTAAATGAGAATGATGTGGAATTTGAGTCCGATGAGGACCGTGTCTTGAATCAATATGGAGACGAAGAAGAGTAGTCTCAGCCTCTCGATGGACACTGATATCATATTTTTGTATTATCATTTGTCATGTTATTTTGGGTTTTAGACTTTTAGTTAACTTGTTTTGTGTGTGTGTGAGACAATGTGATTGCGTGAGAATTTAACTATCACAATTTCAGTGCTATGAACATCTGAAACTTATTAAGTTTGCTTGTGCTTGTGGAATATTTCCATCCTGTAGGGTTGAAACATATATTTTTATTTGCATCCTTGGAGTTTTTGTCCGGAAAACAGTAAAAACGCCTAGGCCCCGCCGAGGCCGCCTAGGCGCTAGGCGGTAGTTCTCCGCCCAACTGCCGCCTAGCGATTTTTACAACCTTGATATACGGTTATGATTTGCATTTTATTATATGATCTGGATATGTTCGGCGGTATTAGCAGTGTATGGAGGTGTTAGGGGATTGTTGATTTTGCCCCTATTTGTTACATGGTTTTCAGGTATGTTTTATTTTGTATAGATGCATTTTGTATATGTTCTTTATTTCGGAGACTGTATACCCTTTGCTTTCTTTATGCTTGTTTTATCCTTTTATTTACCATGCATTTATATGTTCTTATACCCGCAGAGTTCCATCCGGAACTCACCACCCCTCAGTTTTCTTTTTATTTCTGGTAGTCGATAGTTGTGCCTCGTGCAGCCAAGAGAGGATCCAGCTGCCAGTCCCCAGTCTTGAGTAGGTTGTTTCTATTTTCGTACTCTCATCGTGTTTTATTGTATTGAGGTCGTTTTAGCGTTGTCTTCGATTCGGAGGGTGTTTGTTTCTCTATAAACGTGTATTCGTACTTTTGTGTTTTTTTTATCGTATTGGTGTCGCTTTGGTTTTGTTATCATTTTGGATGGTATTTGACTTTTCGTTAGACGTGTATTTAATTACTTCCATTGGATTTTGATTTGTTGTATTTTAGTTTACGAAAATTTATTTATTTTGAATATCATTTATTATGTAAATTGTTTAACTGTGTGGTTGTGGTATTTTATTTTATTTCTGATTGTGTAAATGTTAGCCAAGTGTGGCTGAGCTTTAGTACGTGTTGAGTTGTATGTATTAAGTTTCAGATTGTTCGCCTTACAGGGGAGGTGCTGCCTGATTTTCGAGCGAGCATGAGCCTCTGGGGGCGTGACAAAAATCCTAAAAAATAAGAGAAGCGGAAGAAGATATGAGGGTTGTTGTAAAATACGGCAAAAAAGGGGTTAAAATTGAAAATAACCTTATAGAAAATGTTAGGAGTTTTTTTTTCAAAATTTTTAGAAAGATTGTGGGGATTAATGGGCACGTGATGGACTATTTATAAATTATTTGAGGAAAAATATTAATTTTCATCTACACCTCCTCCTCGAATAGTTTCCTCCCTGCTTCTCGTCTCTCGGATATCGTGCACGCCCTTCTGGTCTACTGATGTACTCTTACGCAGTCTTTTCATCTCTTGGATGCATTGAGTTTATTGGCTTCCTTCCCAAGCCATTCTTCTCGCTCGCTGCGTCTTCCACTCGACTTTTTATGCTTCCAAGCTTCTGCATACTTAGACAGAAGGATCAAACCAAAAGAACCTAACTTGACTTAGTTGATCATATTAAAACCAACCCGGGGTCCTTACAATTATGCCCCTACTCTAAACACAAACTTGACTTTCGTTTACTACAATATATTTTCCTTGGTTATAGCAATTTGCACTATGACTATCGTTGCTTGCATATATCAACCGGATGGATATATTTCACAACATGTTACTTTTGATAAGTCTTTATTCTCTTTTTCAACAGTCTCTTTAATCTCTCCTCTAGATACAAGTGGCACATTCTTGATGCCACCTAATATTATCGGAAGTAATGGCATCCTAGATCCTACTCCGGAACTCTCTGATAACTCCCTTATATCACCAAAATCACCTCAAGTTGCTACTCCAATCTCAGAAGTCTCACCAGTTGAAGATAATATGTTTTCTAGCTCTAGATTCCCGGATAATATAAGTCTGCCATCAAAATCACCATGTCAACCTACTTTCCCATCACCATTGACAAGTGATTTAGATGATAATACTCCCTCTGGCATGTTTTCCTTAAGTAATATATATGCACGATGTCCACCAATGGCAACTAAACATCCTCTTCAACGAGGTCTAGCAATCTATTCAAAATCTATTGAGCCAACTTGTTATACATAGGAAAACAAGGATCCAAATTGGTGTAGTATAATGACTACAAAATTTGATGCACTTCTTTATAATGGAACATAGAGCCTAATTCTGCACACTCCCTCCATTGTTGTGAGCTCTAAATGGATATTCCATGTTAAGCATCGAGTTGATGTTCTGAACGACACAAAGTTCGACTTATAGCCGAAGAATTTAGTCAACAACCAGATATTGACTTCAATGACACCTTTAGCTTAATCATCAAAAATTACATATGTTAGACTATTATTATCAATAGTTGTTAGTTCTAATTAACATGTACGACAATTATACGTCTCTATTACATTTATTCATGATCATCTTGAGAAAACTTTATTTATGGAGTAACTACCTGGGTTCATTCATCCATAATTTTTTTCTCATATTTGTCAACTCAAGAAATCCATATATGATCTCGGACAAGCTCCTCGTACATGGTTTCATTGATTATCTAATTGGTTACAAACTCAAGGTTTTCTGGATCAAAGACTGACTCCTCTCTATTCTAAAAATATAATAATGGATGTATGATATTTTTTCTTATTTATGTGGATGACATTCTAATAACCGGCAATGATCAAAAAAAGGTATCACAACTTTATTATTTCTTCTTAATCAAGTATTTCCTACTCGAGATTTGGGTAATGCTTATTTTTTTCTTGGTATTGAATTTCCACATGAGGAAAGTTATCTCCTCTCTTAGAGCAAATACAATACTGGCCTTCTCCAAAAAGCCAAAATGGATGGAGCACATCTAGTTTTTATACCGATTGCCATAGACAACTCTACAACTTCATTTTCTTCTGCTCTGTCTGATCTACGGATTTATCGAAGCATTGTTGGAGCCTTATCATATGTCACTATCACACTACCTAATATTACCTTTGCAGTAAATCGTGTTTGTCAATTTATGCATATATGCTCCAACTGAGCAAAATTGAGATAATGTAAAAAGGATACTTTGCTATCTCAAAGATATTATTTTCCATGGTCTTCTTTTATAACATCAATCATTTCAAGATTTACATACTTATAGTGATGCAAATTAGATAAGCACTCCTGAAGATAGACGATCTACAAGTGAATATGTAATATTTCTTGGACGAAATCTTATCTCATAGAATTTGAAAAAGTAACCTACGGTATCTCGTTCAATGACTAAGGTGAAATATAAAGTTATAACTAATATATCATATGAAATTATTTGGCTTTAATCGTTTCTTTTTAAACTTCATCTTATATCAAATATTGCACAAAAAATTTGGTGCGACAATATTGGAGCAACATATCTTACGGCTAATCCAATCTTTTATGCTCGTATAAAATATATGAAAATTGATTTTCATTTTGTTCAAAAATGTGTGACAGCTAAATAGTCATCAATCTCTTATATTTTTGCAGAAGATCAAATTGTTGATATCTTGACTAAGTCATTATCTAGACAACATTTCAATAAGCTAGCAAGTAAACTCAACGTCAAAGGTTTCCCTTTGAATTTATCGGAAGTAAAATAGATTCATTCAATATAATTGAGAATGACCTGATAAGTCATCAGGAAATAGAAATAATAATACTTAGTCAAATATTTATTAAGACAAAATAATTTCCTTATTAATATGTCTTTGGAATTGGTCATGATAAATAAATTGTATTGTATTCTTGATGAATGCATCAAATCAATAAGATTTACTATTGCTCATATTCTTTATTGTCCTATTCTTTAATTTTACACACATCACTCATAATCCCCACAGCTTTCATGCCTTCAGTTTTTAACCTTGTTGTCCTAAAGTCCACCTTATGTTAGACAGTCCCTCGAACATACGACATGATCATTAATCATTTCCGGAGACTAGCAAAGTAACCTTTGGGATCGCTCTCAAAGTAGTCTCTGCGAATGTACACGCCTTTGCGCCCAGGAGCTCTCATCATCGTCTGGGTTGGGACGTCGTTGACGCGGTGGCTGAGAACCCATGCACTGGCGGCGCCAGAACCCAGCGCAAGCACTACAGCTCCGACTACTGCAGCAGTCGTTCCCAATGCGGACCGGCCGGTGTCTTCACGCGTTTCTAAGTTGCATCGACCATTGCCGCTGACACTCCCCCTGGCTTCCTTCCTCTGCTCCACTTCCTGGGTCTGTGTGCTTTCCGAGCTGCCCATATCGGCAGAGGACTCTCATTGTAGCACTAGCATGGAGAGTGGTGTTATTTATAGGAGAGAAAGAGGTGTTGAAAATTAAATTTGAATTTGGGATATTGGGCTAAAATGAATTGAATTAAACAAACTCATGAGAATTGAGTAGCATATGGAGTTAATGAGTTGATGATGTGATAATTATAGGATTGATAAGGCGGCAATTAATGATAGAGCTATGATATGTTCAGTGAAAAATTTAATAAAAATTTCGATCAGTGAATGATGTGACAGTTTATATACATATGTTCGATTGTCGTTCGGACACCATCGGCCACCTCCAGCCACCGTCCCGAATCAAACTATACCCTGGGAGTACGGTGAACCCATCAGAGATTACTGCATATAAAATGTCACGTCATTTACTAAGTTTTTTCTTGAGATTTTTCACTGAGTATATCATTTTCCTTAATGATATAAGTTATAAGTGGTTAAAGATAAATGATCTATAGTCCATGTATTTGTATTAATTGAATTAATGGGATATAATTATTGAGTTGTGATTATTTGAATTATGTAATTAGTCTATATTTAAATATGCTAATTATTTATGATTGAAATGAATTGGAAATCAAGGTTTCCTCCTCCAGAAATTCCTATTCCATAAGGTTTAATTTTTTTATTCCAACGTACAAGAGGACCATATTCAATTACCATAATAAAAATATTAGAATTAAAATTCCATAATAAAAAATAAAATTGTATTCAATTACCATTGAGTTATGCTCATGGACCATCTTGTTGTGAAAAATAAAGAATAATGAACATATATTTCATACAACCTTTAGAGTACGTAGTACTAATGCTCGTCTAATTCAATTAAGGGTTTTGCGTGGCTTCCAAGGTTTTGAAAACAGGCAGATGCTTTGCACTACGAAAGTTCAAAGACAGCCAAAAAATAATAATAATAAATAAATAAATAAATTGTCACTAAAGTTCACATGAACTTTTAATTTAGTAGTACTGCTAGTGCTTGTCTAATTCAATTAAGTGGAGTCTCGAATATTAAACTTAGATTTATCAAAATTAATTGTATGAGAATTTAGAATTTATATAAATACCTATTTAGTTGAATGAGGGTTCATCCTCTATTATATATTAATAAAGTTTTCTTTTTTGAAAAACGATTGATTTTCTCTTTATTTTCTTGGAGTTGTTTTTGTCTTCTCTTTAATTCTTCCTCTCCCATCAGCACATAAAATTATCATTATCCTATCCGACGTCAACTTTACTTGATTGAAAGTTAAAAGATATACAACAAAAAGCATCATCACTAAAGTTCATATATACGACCTCCAGTAGTGCTAGTGCTTGTCTAAGAATAATGAAAAACGCAGATGCTTTGCTTAGCTTCCAAGGTTGCTATAGAGAAGTTAGAAGATAGCATAAATGCATTGTGACTAAAGTTCATACAACCTTTAGTAGTGCCAGTGCTTGTCTAATATTCGTGGAATCTCTAATATTAAACTTAGATTTATCAAAAATTAATTCAGAAAAGCATATAATGAGTTAGACATATTAGATCGATCAAAAAAACATCTTGTATTAGCTAGCCATTATTGTTTGGGATACTAACAATTCTCATTAGTGTATGTCTTAATTATTTTATTGCAAGTAATAGGATTGGATAAGAAGGTGGTAAAAGATGACTCGTTCGTCTTCAACGCCTCTGTAAACTCTTCCCAGTGGGGGCTACTAGTCCGAATACTATAGCTAGTCCGTGGGGAGAACGAGCACACTGACTTAGTCAGATTTTGACTTTCAAATTTTAAATTGACAATATTTATGTACTAATTATCAGTTCATCTCATAAAAATAGTATTGAATGAGAAGAGTACTAGGAAGTCGAGGATACAAATAATATAGTAGGACTACTCATGCACCTTTGACTAATTCTCATCGTCTCGATTCGTTGATCTTTGATTGTTTCAAAGGAAAGAACAAAGGACAACCTTACCAGAACATTAAAAATAAATAGATTACAAACATAAATATTTTTATTTAAAATATAATAATATAAATTGTGTTAAATTTAAATTTAAAAGAATAAATATTTAATTAAAAAATTGAATTGTTTATCCATTAGATCCGGGGAGATCAAACATCACCGCAAGTCAATTCCACAATAAATTAAAATTTTCAATAAAACTAAATCTATTCAGCGATCTCTCCATCATTCAATTTACCTCACTGTAAGCCTACGTAAAGTAGTAGAATCGTATCTTCACGGGATGGATTGATGGTTAGTATATGGATATTGATCTCGGCCTTACTACGGGTAGGTTCACAGGCCGGGCCCACCAGCCAACCTGACGCCAAGAGGGTTTAGTGGACAGGTCGGCAAAGGCGTCCCAGGGTGGGCCCCCCGAGTCCCAGAGCCCCGGAGCCACGTTTGGCCGACCACCAGACATTCCTAACCACTCCCCGACCCTGCGATAGGGCGGGTGCCGCAGTCGGACGCGGGGCAATCCACGCTCCAATATCATCACGAGAACCGGATACCTAACAGACTCAGGCAAACGCCACTCGGCAAACCCCCGACTCAGGGCGTACCCTGCGCTTCCATTCTACTAGTCGGACGTGTGGTTGCCCGCGCTCATTGACTATTACTCGACTCGGTCCTCGGCACTCGGACCCGATAGTCGGCCCTCGGGGTACAGGCTATGTCGCCTCCTCACCCCCTATATTATCATATCCAGGGTACGACCCTGCTAACGAGATTCCGCACACCTTATTCATCTCTGACAATTCTTGCGGTCAGTCCGCTAATCCAGTACTCCCGTACTACTCGAGCACCCCGCGCCATTTCGCGCCACTCCCAAGTGCTCCCTACGAGCTGACAGCTATCACACTCTTGTCTCGTCAATACGAACAAGAGTTGTCAGCTCTCCCGGCTATATAAACTTCGCACTCCTCCTACCGCAGGTACGTTGGTCGACGCGCGCACGAGAACTCTCTCGGCCCCTATCTCATTTCAATTCAGTTCCACTATTATGCCTGCGATGCTGACTTGACCGTTGGAGTGCCTGACTGGGGAAATCTCCGGCGGGTCCACTAACGGTCGCTGTTTTGCAGAACCGCGCCGGAGCGCGGCTAGTTGGCAGCCACCTCACCAGCTCGTGCCACCCGGGAGATCGTCTGGCCCTTAGAATCACCACCTCGCTTCGCGACAGGATCAAATTTGGCGCTAGAAGAAAGGACACCAGCAGCCTAATCGGAAGTGGAGATGGAGGAGCCTAACCGGGTTTGGATCACTCCCGAAAAATACGAGCGCCCCTTCCCTCCGCCCGCGCCCCGCGATCAAAATTTGCAAGTCAGATGCAGGCCAATGGAAGCAGCCGTGTCTTACCAAATAAGGGCAGGCCAAGCAAGGGAAGGCGGTGTCGAAAGGAGCATGTAGAACCTCGTACAAACCAGTCCAAGGGAGCTCCCACCCTTCGGACTGGTGGAAGATGTATCTTGCTACCCCTACGTATCAGAGGAAAGTCCCAATCTTCTCAAAGGCAAGCCAGCAGCTTGATGTGTGCGAATCCTAAATCGAGATCCGTTCTCACTATCCCTCGGCACGGCTCTCAGGCGACGCGTGGCGATCCACGCTCCCTGAGATGTCTCTGACGACCGGGAAACCTCGGCGAGGCTCTTAGGCGACGCGTGGCAATCCACGCTCCCTGAGATGTCTCCGACGACCGGGAAGTCTCGGCGCGGCTCTCAGGCAACGGGTGGCGATTCACGCTCCCTGAGATATCTTCGACGATCGGGAAGCCTCGGCGCGGCTCTCAGGCGACGCGGGGCGATCCACGCTCCCTGAGATGTCTCCGACGACCGAGAAGCCTCGGCGCGGCTCTCAGGTGATGCGTGGCGATCCACGCTCCCTGAGATGTCTCCGACGACCGGGAAGCCTCGGCGCGGCTCTCAGGCGACGCGTGACGATCCATGCTCCCTGAGATGTCTCCGACGACCGAGAAGCCTCGGCGCGGCTCTCAGGCGATGCGTGGCGATCCAGGCTCCCTGAGATGTCTCTGACGACCGGGAAGCCTCGGCGCGGCTCTCATGCGACGCGTGGCGATCCAGGCTCCCTGAGATGTCTCCGACGACCGGGAAGCCTCGGCGCAGCTCTCAGGCGACGCGTGGCGATCCAGGCTCCCTAAGATGTCTCCGACGACCGGGAAGCCTCGGCGCGGCTCTCAGGCGACGCGTGGCGATCCACGCTCCCTGAGATGTCTCCGACGATCGGAAAGCCTCGGCACGACTCTCAGGCGACGCATGGCGATCCACGCTCCCTGAGATGTCTTCGACGACCGGGAAGCCTCGGCGCGGCTCTCAGGCGACGCGTGGCGATCCACGCTCCCTGAGATGTCTCCGACGACCGGGAAGCCTCGGCGCGACTCTCAGGCAACGGGTGGCGATCCACGCTCCCTGAGATGTCTTCGACGATCGGGAAGCCTCGGCGCGGCTCTCAGGCGACGGGTGACGATCCACGCTCCCTGAGATATCTCCGACGACCGGGAAGCCTCGGCGCGGCTCTCAGGCGACGCGTGGCGATCCACGCTCCCTGAGATGTCTCCGACGACTGGGAAGCCTCGCTCCTCGTTTCCGCATGAGCCAAGCCCGGGAACTACTCCCGCTATCCCTCGGATCGGTTCTCAGCCAGACGCCTGGTGGCCCACGTTCCCTGAGAGGTCTCCCGACCGAGCGCCCATATTCTCGCCTCTGGCAAGCCTTTCCCTCGGATCGGCTCTCAGTCGGGCGCGCGGTGATTCTCAACCTCGGGAGCTGCGATCAGGCATTCTTATTTCTGCCTTGCTAACTCGGCAAAAGCAAGGTCAGCTCTTAGCTTGCCCCTCGACCCAAAGGCATTATCTAAACCCAGCGCCTCGCTCCCGACCCGCATACGGGCTAAGGGCAACTAGATCTTCGTGCCTGCGATAACCTAAGCACTAGATCAAGCGCGCCTCATCCAACTCCCGAATGGTTCAAGGGGTCGCCATGGACTTAAGAGTTCCTTCAAGCTCAAGTAAAGGGCACTAAATGAACATTACCTACGCATAAGTAGCCAGTTAACTGAGACGCCACGACCCTGACATGGCGGGCACTCGCTCACCGGAAAAAGGGCGGGCAATCATTCCTTCCCCCATTCGGATCGCTTGCGTTATGGCACTAAACATACATGGGCCTGAGTACATAAGAACGAGGACGATGGAAAGGAAAAATAGCATTCGTGATAAACAACTTGGCCTCGGCCTACACTAGAAAATAGAGAAAAGCAGCGTGAGACTACGGTTCACTAGATTGCGAGGGGGCCCGACCCTGAGTCTTCTCACGCCCCTTGCGAATCGCCTGCGGATTGGCCTCCAGAACATCGTGACCCTTGTGCACCCGCGAGAGGTCGCTTCGGCAGGTAGCTAGTTCCTCCTCCTTAGCCTTCAGACGGGCGTGCAGTGTAGCAGCCGACTGGTTGGTCTCCTGTAGATCCGCCTTGGCCTTGGCCAGCTCCGAGCGAGCCTGTAGGTCTCGGGTCCGAGCCTGATGCTCGCTTCGCTCCAGGTGAGCAATCTGTTGCCGCATCTGGATGGCAGAGGCCCGAGCCGCGCCCAGCTCCACCAGCTGTTCCTGAAGCTGCGCCTCGGCGTAAGCAACACGCCCATGAAGGGCCGCGTTCTCAGACTGTAGAGTATTCCAGGCCTCCTCGCCTGGTTGCGGCTGCGTACAGCGGAGCTGAGCTTCTAATGCCTCCCTTCGGGATTCTGACTGACGAAGGGACTACGTCTAGGCGGTAAAGAAAGCACCCGTATCATATATTGCACCAGTCAGCTGCAATGGTGGCAAAGGGTTAGCCCGGAAAAAACTGAGCAAGCGAGCGCTATCAAAGGAACATACCTGACAAACCTCCGCCATTAGGCTATTGATTCTGGCAATGGGGTCTTGACGGTCAAATGCTCGCAGGCCCTGATATAGATGGTCGCTCAAGGGAGCATGCAGATAGACCACTCGGGCAGACCCTAGCGGCTAAGAGTCAGGAACCTCGTAGACAGCACAAGGGTCTGCCCGTGAAGGCAGGATGAGATGTATCAGGCGAGGACTTGCGACCCCCTCTGGGCGAGAAAGAAGGGGGATATCAGATAGCGCCCCGGACGAGTCGGCCGGAGCAGGGGGGATTCGCAGATGAGCAGCCTCTGGGGCAGAAGAAATGGAGACAGCCGGTGCAGATATTGAAGAGATAGGAATCCTCGGCAAAAGGGGAGGACGAGGCTGCATACTCGAGGAGGCGGCTTGAGTCGAGGGAGGCACCGGCAGGGTATCTCCTGGAATGGAAGAAGCAAGAATGATGGGCGCAGATACCCGTAAGGCAGGAAGCCTCGCCAAAGGAGAAGAAGGAGGAGTCTTCCGAGAGGAGATGGTAGTAGTTCCAATGGGAGGCGAGCGGTCGTGCGCTTGGTTCCGACGACGACCGATCTCCAAGGGGGAAGGATCGACGGCCAAAACCTCAACCTCGGAGTCCGACGCCCCCTCCTCTAGCACCTTACCCTCACTTGCAGAGGGAGCGGCGGTAGTATCTACTATCGGGGAAGGAAACGATGGAGTAGCCAGCGGAGTTGTAGCCGAATCAACAAGCATAGCCGCCATCTCGGCCGCAAACTCAGCCTCTTCCTCTGCTGCCCCTGCCACCAGAAAGTCATGCAACATTTTGAGGAGAAAATATCGGGGCAAGGGGGGAGAAGGCTGAGGAGGGAAGAGGAAGGTAACAAGGGAGCGAAAGGAAAACATAAGCGGCGAGGAAGGTCAGCGTGTGCACCCTATATAGGGAAGAGCGATCAATCCTAGCCGTCAGAAGAAAGGTGGTGAGAAAAGGTAACACTCCCCAGAGCCCTCTGATGGATGGGGAAACGCGATAAGACAAGGGCGAGTCCAGCGAACAGACGTTTCGCTGTCCCAAGCCATCAAGACAAGTGGCTAGCACTTTGACGCCCGGAAAGCCACTAAATATGAGACACGTGCCCCCACCAATTAATAAATCCCTCAAGCAAGAGGGAAAATAGCTAAGTTGGCAACCAGGCGATCCGAACAAAAAGGAGGGTAGGCTCACCCAACTCCTCACGGGTCTGTTCCCGCTAATCCTTGGTTCGGGTCCCGGTCGGACGCATGGAGGCCCACGCTCCCCGGAGCCAGCTCAGCCAAGAGGCCAAATCCTCACGGGCCAGTTCCCGCTAATCCCTTGGTCCGGGTCCCGGTCAGACGCGTGGCGGCCCACGCTCCCTGGAGTCAGCTCGGCCAAGAAGCCAACTCCACACGGGCCAGCTCTCGCTAGTCCCTTGGGCGGACAAAGGAAGGTGCATGTACCCCCAATATGTCCTGGCCAAGCGACCAGGCCTTCGCGCAAAGGCACGAACTGGTGTTTCACTCACACGCCCATAAAGACTAATGGCTCGAGCATATGTTTATCCTAGCCTCGAACACTTAAAACTCTCATTGCACCCGCGACCGGGTTAGAGGTAGGCGAAAACCGCGGTAAACATTCGATTCCCTGCCCGACTCACACTTGCTCGGATCTTTAACGTGGGAAAGTAGGGGCAACCACACTCAAGTCACGATAAGCAAAGAAAGGAAGGGGCATTCAGAAACAAAAGTGCATTACAAAAATACGGGCCGAGGTGTCCCCTCATTGCGAGAAGCAGCCCGACCTTCACTTGAAGGGCTGTTTTGTGACGTCGGGCAGATCCTTACACATGTCCCGAAGCTGAACTGTAGTAGGGGGCATATTGGGAGGTAGGTACCCGCCCAGCTTGAGTTGAGGGACGACGTTAACCCCTTGGTGCTTCATCACATCTAGAAATCGCCGAGATATCTCGTTTGTGTGGGTCGGGGCATTGATGCACTCAAGTCTATAGGCCTCCAACCTTTTAGCTTCCTCCTCCTTGTAGGAACGGATCTCCGCTAACTCGGCCTGAGCCGCGTCCCAGGACGCCTGACGCTTACGCAGCTCTTCCCACTCGGCCTGAGCTGCGTCCCAGGATGCCTGACGTTTACGCAGCTCTTCCAACTCGGCCTGAGCCGCATCCCAGGACTCCTGGTGGTCGTGCAAACCCCGCAGTTGGTCCTGCAGCGAGTCAACTTCCCGTTCCTTGGCCGCCAGTCGCGCTTGCAAAGGCGGAATCTCCTAGCTGGCCTAATGGAGGTTGACCCTGGTTTTCAGAAGGTCCGCTAGCAACCCATCCTTGCATTTGCGATCGCGAAACTGTGCTCGCTTAGCCCGGACCACCCGTTCATGCGCCTGAACCACCTCGGCATCAGCCGAAACAATCTGCACTTTGGTAGTCTCCAGCTCCTCCTGAGCTTGAAGCAGTAAGTCCTGAAGGCCAATAACTTCCGCCCTCAAGTTGTTCAGTGAATCGTCATCAGAAATTAGCTGGGTGTGCCGGAGCTGGGCTTCGAGGTCATCCACACGCCGCTCGGCATGGCACCGGGCCTTGGCGTGGTTCAGCATGGACACACACATGCTGTAACCTTGGGCCAAGACTGCAACAGAAAAAACTTAGTGACACATCGGTTGAAGGAAAAGTAATACACGCAACAACCCGCAAGCACATACCTGTGTGGCCGTGGCCATAAAGTCATCCGCCCAGGCGCTGGGACCGACTGAGCCACCCGCTCGCAAGCCGGCCATGAACCTATCCGCTACTGTGCCGTATAGCCGGACATCTTGCGACCGTACGGAGGCAGTACCACTTGGTATTGTCATGCTCAGGAGCCAGTCGAACAACGAGGGTGGCAGCATGTGCAGCAAGTCTTCGTCTACAGGCCCTGCCGGCCGGGTCGGGGATGCCTCCTCCGAAGAGATAACAGCTAATTCCAACGGTAGCACCAAAGGAGAAGGGGGTGGCAGTGCTAGGAGGTTATCCATCGGCGCCTTGTCCCTTTGCCTTTTGCCAGGACGACTGGAAGAAGCTTCCAGGGGGTCGGCCGAGTCAGGCATGGGTTCATCACCCCGCGGACGCCGCAAAGAACGACTCAGAGGCTAGGCATCCCCTGAGCCGGACTGAGAAGTTTCCTCGCCTTTAGACACGGGGGCAGGGGACCTGGAGCCAGAAAAAGGCACCTCATGTTCCGCAAGCTGCTCGGCTCGTTGCTCCGCGACAAACACTCCTCGCTCTTCCAACAGCTTCTGGAGGAGCACCTCCATCTCATCAACCCTCAGTCCATAGCCCTCTTCGGGGGCAGCCGGATACATCATCTCGGCTACCAGACAAGCAATAGTCAAGTGGCCATAAGGAAAGAATAAGGAAGAAAAGAATGCTTACCAAGGGAGGCAGGCCGAATAAACGGTACAGGACTGAGGCCGAATGCAGACAAGATGTTCTCGGCCAATAGTGGCCCGACAGAGAAGTGCCGACCTCCAAATTTGGCAAGGGCGTGCTCAAAGGTAGTGAATTTCCGGGCATCCGTATAGTGGGGAGGCGTCTGAGGAGCATCCCTTCGGAAACCGACTGGCCAGGTCGGGAACACCGCAGGACAAATGAAGAAATATCTCTCCTTCCAACCCTTGATGGAGGAAGGAAGCTGAGAGATGAAGGAAGTCCCAGGACAGGCTTGGAAGAAAAACTCGCCAAATTCCTGCCTTTTCAGATAGAAGAAGTGGTGAAAAAGTTTGGCTTACAGAGGGAGGCGATACAGTTGAAAAATAATATCCGCCCCACAAAGAAGGCGGATGGAATTGGGAGTCAGTTGGGACAGATTAATGCGAAGGTAGCAACAAACAGAGGCGATAAAGGGGTGGATTGGAAAGCGCAACCCCGCTTGCAGGTGATCTCGCGAAAGGGTAATGTAATGCGCTGGAGGTCTAGCAGGCCGGTCGGAAGAAGTATGCAGTAGAACGAGATGGTCGGAAGGAAGGTGAAACTCTGCTACAATGGCATCGAGGTCGCATTGTTCAAGGACGGACCTCGAGGTAACATACTAGGGATCGGGGTCGCGAGAGGAAGAAGCCATGCGAAGCGGAGGGGGGCAGATAGCTTAGCCCGTAGAGAGGTCGACGGAGAAGGAGGCCGGGACCCAAGGTTCCGCAGCAACCCTAGCCGGAGGAAGAAATGCAGTACACCGGTGTAAAAAGTAAAATGGGCGGTGGTAAACGTAAGAACCTGTTTATACAGAGACATGGTCTATCAGAGCCGCTCAGTGGTGGGCCACAGCAGAGGCGGCGGTCGACAACAGCCGTCTGATCAGGCCCAGAGGGGCCCAAGAAACGAAGTGCCTCGCGCCTGATTTCGTCCTTCCCTGGACAAACGACGAGCACCTCTCTACTCAGAGAAGGAATGGGAAGTAGACACGTGGAACAGGCCTCAGCCAACAGCATTAATGTCTGAGATTTCGACCGGCTCAGAGATATTGAACAGAAGAAGTCGAAAGACAAATGACATGCCCTCACTGGCCGACCGGGATCCCTAGGCACCAAAAGGTTTGAAGGCCTCAAGAAGGGACCAGGATGCCCCGGCGCGCTAGGCTTGCTTCATCGGGCGATGGTCCAGTCAGTCGGACTCGCCGCCTCCTTCGACTAGACTTGAGAGTGATGCTTATGATCCCGACCTTGCCTACGGGTAGGTTCACAGGCCAGGCCCGCCAGCCAGCCTGGCGCCAGGAGGGTATAGTGGACAGGTCGGCAAAGGCATCCCCGAGTGGGCCCCCCGAGTCCCAGAGCCCCGGAGCCACGCTCGACCGACCACCAGACATTCCTAACCACTCCTCGACCCTGCGATAGGGCGGGTGGCGCAGTCGGATGCGGGGCAATCCACGCTCCAATATCATCACGTGAATCGGATACCTAACAGACTCAGGCAAATGCCACTCGGCAAACCCCCGACTTAGGGCGTACCCTACGCTTCCATTCTACCAGTCGGACACATGGTTGCTCGCGCTCACTGGCTATTACTCGACTCGGTCCTCGGCACTCGGACCCGATAGTCGGCCCTCGGGGTACAGGCTATGTCGCCTCCTCACCTCCTATATTATCATATCCAGGGTATGACCCTGCTAATGGGGTTCCGCACACCTTATTCATCTCTGACAATTCTTGCGGTCAGTCCGCTAATCCAGTACTCCCGTACTATTCGAGCACCCCGCGCCATGTCGCGCCACTCCCCAAGTTCTCCCTACGAGCTGACAGCTATCACACTCTTGTCTCGTCAATACGGACAAGAGTTGTCAGCTCCCCCGGCTATATAAACCCTGCACTCCTCCTACCGCAGGTACGTTGGTCGACGCGCGAACGAGAGCTCTCTCGGCCCCTATCTCATTTCAATTCAGATCCACTATTATGCCTGCGATATTGACTTGACCGTTGGAGTGCCTGACCGGGGAAATCCCCGGCGGGTCCACTAACGATCACTGTTTTGCAGAACCGTGCCGGTGCACGGCTAGTTGGCAGCCACCTCACCAGCTCGTGTCACCCGGGAGATCGTCTGGCCCTTAGGATCGCCACCTCGCTTCGCGACAGGATCAGATATTGCCACCAAAAAGTCTGGGGGTCAAATCCTGACAAAGCCAGTATGCCCACCCTCCCCACGTGCTAGCCACTGCATCCGGGCTAGTAGCCCCTGTGATTTACCTCCTCTGTGTTGACCTTGAGACGGATTGGCTGGGGCACTGGAGGCAAATGATTCACCTTTTGCCACTAAAAGTAGTAGAATCACACTTAGCGCCTGACTATGATCCGAGAGATGTCATCCCTTGATTGAAAGTTTCAAGCAAATTCACTCGGTAGCTTATCCCTGTCTACTGAAACGAATGATCTCATAGCAGCCCAAAAGGAAAAAAAAAACATACACATCAATGGTAATAGACGGAGCCCGGATTCAAAACTATATAGAGTTGCCCATCAATTATAATTGATATCATAAACTAATTAATTTAGAAAAAAATATGTAAATATTAAATTTTTGATACCGAACAAGATAGCAGTTATCATGCAGATGGACTAAAAAAGAAAATTGAGGAGAAAGCAAAAAGAGAAACCATTAAAAATAGAAATCTCTCTTATCAATAGCGAATTAATTCTCTCATAGCTAATTACATGTTTATATAGACTCTAGACCTATATGAAGAAAGGAAAGAAATCCTTATATTAGATTTCAATTCCTATCTTTTACATTAAAAAATCTTATCCGAAAAAAAAACTTCTTAATAAAGATCCTAATTAATTAAACAAGATGTTAATAAGGATAAATCCTGACTAGTATATATCAGAAATATCAAAAATATTCAAAATACCATAAAAATGGATATTAGCAAAAATAGTAAGAATATATTTATAAACTTGGTTGAGGGCCTAAATAGTGAAATTTGAGCCTAAAAGTTAAAGTTACTAGTTACCCCGTAATGAACGTAGATTTCTGAAATATGCACATGTGACTGCCGACAGATCCTGATTCCGAGTGTCGGGTTAAAAATTATGATCATTTGAAGTTTGAAGGGCCATGTAGAGTTGATCCTGCTTCAGTCTTCCCAGGTTGAAGAGTACTCACCTTGAGTTCATAGTAGCTTCACCAGCAACCATCGAGTAAGGAGTTAGGTGCTTCACATTGAAGATATTAGACGTCTTCATACGACTAGCAAGGTGCAACCCGTAGGCATTATTGTTGATCTTCATCAAGATCTCACACGGTCCAATCTTCTGATCCTTTAACTTATTGTATTCGCCCACAGGAAAGCAATCATGAGTTAAAATAGACGAGATAAAATCTCTAATCTCAAAAAGTACCCAACGATAATCACTGTCAATTAGAGTTTTGTAGTTGGTATTGCTAGCTAGAATTGTCAGTTTCACCTGCTCATGAATATCCCGAAGATGCTCTGCCATCTTGTCTGCATTAGAACTAAATCGTCCTACATGTGGAATAAGGGCTAAGTACAAAACCCCGGATGGGTTTCACCTATAGACAATTTTGAAAGGTCTCAAACTCGTGGTCCTATTTCTTGATTTGTTGTAGGTAAACTCTGTTGAGGTAACGCCAAGTCCCATTGCTTTGACTTAGTTCTTTTGAGAAATCTTAGAAGATTACTTAGTCTTCAATTTACCACCTCGATTTGTCCATCTGTTTGAGGGTGGTAGACACTACTAAAATTCAACTGCATACCCAATTTTCCTCATAAGTTCTTGTAGAATTAACTGATGAACTTGGTATCTCAATATGAAGTCATGGACTTGGGAATGCCATGTAAATGCACGATCAATTTGAAGTAAAAATGGGAAATCCAAACAATATCCAGAGTGTTTCTGTAATCTACGAAATGTGCCTTCTTTAAATTTGTCAACCACAACAAGAACATAATCTGAGGTTCATTGGGTGCACGGTAATCCTAATTCAAAATTCATGCTGACATCATGCCAAGGAGATTTAGGAACAGGTAAGGGAGTGTACAAGCTTGTATTGGTGAGAATGTATACCATTAGACCGTTGTCATACCAAGCAACGGTCTACAAAGTGAGCCACATCGCTGGTCATCTTGTGCCAATAAAAATATACAAAGATGAGAATCAACGTCTTATCGCGCCTGATGTGCCTTTCATTATAAAGCTCGCTCATCATTTGTTGTCTCAGAGAGCAATCTGGAACCCACAACTACAAACCATGAAATAGATATCCATTATGCAAAATACAATCATGGTAGTAACCATCATGTACCTCCTGAATATCCTTCCAAATGATAGGTCAGTTGTGTACATATTTGAAGAAATCTTAAAGTCTGCAACACTGGTACTCAGGGTTGTGTGTAATGAAGAACAATGACACAAGGCATCCGCAACATGATTAAGACTTCCAGCATGGTGCCTTAGCATAAAGGTAAACTCTTGTAAGTACATCACCCATCTGGCATGCCGCTTACTCATCTTTTGTTGACCATTGATGTACTTCAATGCTTTATGATCAGCAAATAAGATTAATTCCTTCTGTACTAGGTAGTGACGCCAATGCTCGACTAAACGATGACATAGAACACCAAGTTGTATATAAAATAATTCCTCTTGGATTTGGACAGTTTCTCACTGAAGAAAGCAACTGGACGCCCAAACTGACTCAGAACGTCTCCGATATAAATGCCAGATGCATGTACAGTTGACCTCGAACATTTGGTCAAAATCAGCTAGTGTCAGAACTGATGCTTCAGTCATCTTCTGCTTGACCAATTGAAAACAAGCATCTGCTTCTTTAGACCATTTGAAATCTCATCCCTTGAGACACTCCATGATGGGAGGAATCAGAGTGCTAAAATTTTTGATGAACCGGTGGTAGAAAGAAGTCAAGCCATGGATACTTCGGACATGGTGTAAAGTCTTCAATTGAGGTCACTCCAAGACTGCGTCTATTTTTGCTGGATCTACATGCACACCATCAGTAGATATAATAAAGCCAAGAAAAGTTACTGACATAGTAAAGAAAGAACACTTCTTCATGTTGATAAATAAGTACTCTGTCTTCAACTTTTCAAAAAAAGCATGGAGGTGATCGAAGTGTGATGTACATGTCGAACAATAGACGAGAATGTCATCGAAGTAAACCACCACAAACTTTCCCATGAAAGGTTGAAGAATCTAATGCATAAATCAAATGAAACTGTTGGGCGCACTGAACAATCCAAAAGGAATGACTATTCACTCATATAGCTCGTGTTGTGTCTTGAAAGCGATCTTCCATTCATCTTAGGCCTTATTCTGATCCGATGGTATCCGCTTTTAAGGTCAATTTTTGAGAAGACCTTGGAACTGGATATCTGATCCAACATGTCCTCCAAGCGGGGATTCAAAAATTTATATTTCACAATAATCATGTTGATGGCTCTAATGTCAACGGAAATATGCCACGAACCATCTTTCTTCGACACTAGTAGGGCTGGAACTGCACACGAGCTTATGCTTTCTCAGATATAGTCCTTCTCCAGTAACTCCATCACCTGCCACTGTAATTATTCAGCCTTCTTGGGATTGAAACGATATGTCAGTCCCGAAATAAGGTCAATCTGATGCTAGATATCACGCATGAGTGGTTACCCGGAAGGAAGATTGCACACGGGCTCATGCTTTCTCAGATATAGTCCTTCTCCAGTAACTCCATCACCTGCCACTGTAATTATTCAACCTTCTTGGGATTGAAACGATATGTCGACCCTGAAATAAGGTCAATCTGATGCTAGATATCACGCATGGGTGGTAACCCGGAAGGAAGATCCTCTGACAGCAATTAATCAAAATCCACTAGCTCTGTCTCCGTTCCGCGATTTACCCTCATTGACCGGTGGGGACTCTAGTTGAAGGCTGTGGGGCAGGGCCGGCCAGCCAAGCGGTTTAGTCGGGCGCAAGCCTGGATACCCTTTATAAATCAAAAAAAAAACTTAAGCGTAGCTATATGTCTGTGGCTTTGACATTGCTCTAACATGGCGACAAAGCATATACAACATCGACATGCTTCATCCCATCTAAAAACATGGATATAAAAACTAGATTAGTAGTTTTTGTTGGATCGAGAGAAACGATAGAGGGGGGTGAATATCGTAAAATGTTCGGATTAAGAAATAGAGAATGCACAGCGGAAATTAACACAAACACACGCAAACATCTAGTTTTTTACTTGGTTCGGAGTCGCGGTCGGCTCCTACTCCAAGGCCCACGGTCGTTGACCGTTTTCTGCGGGCAATTCAATATGCGCAAAAAGTTTACAGGTATAGATTACAAGATTAGTACAGTAAACTAAAAGAAAGCCGCTCTTAATTATCGACGTCCGGAGTAGATCGTATTTTTGAAGCAGAGGGACGTTGTCGGCGCTTGTATCTCGAGTCGGGAGGTATCCGGAGCAGAGCATGAGCGTAGAAGAGCGTGAATGCGTTGGAAGAATTGATTGCTTGAAGCCTTGGGGTCAAGGGCCTTTTATAGCCCCTGGGGGTGCCCGGAACGTCGGGGGCGCCCCCCACGTGCCAGCTGATCCGAGTTCCTCTCGGTCAGCTCTGATCCCTTCAAACTCGGGATCAGGCTTTGACGGGGGTACCCGGGATGTTGGGGGCGCCCGGGTTGACTGGGTCAACTCTTATCCGTTGGCTTCGCTGGCTTCTGCTTCGTTAGCTTTGAACTGGGGGCGCCCGGGGCGCTGGGGGCGCCCGGGAGCATGGGGGGGCCCGGGAGCACACGGGCGCCCTGCCCATGAACTGCCGAAGCACTCATTTTGCTTAGTCTGTTTTGTGTTGCCCTTGGGGGCGCCCTGCTCAGCTACTGCCTTTCTCCTTTAAGGCGTTCTGAGCACATCTGAAGGATCCGACCTGCTTCAATTCTTCATTGGTTAGGCCACATTGTAGGATTGCAGTAGCCCTTGCATCTGTCTCGATCTTCCTCAGTGTTGGTTCATCCAGTTTGTCCCAAGTAATCGATGTTCCTTCTTCTGTGGGGAATGTGAACCCCGTTTGGATTATCAACCATAAATCCAGATTTGCTTTCAGGTGGGATTCCATTAGATTTCTCCAGGAGTTGAAATTTTCGCCAGAGAAGAGCGGTGGACAGGCACTGTTCCATTCTTCGATGACCATTTAGTTTATACCTCGTACACAAAAGAAACACAAAAAAAATGTTCCAAGACTTGGTCTTGGATTAGTAGTGCGGGAGAGAGAAAAAACTAGCTCAATAAAAGTGTTTGCACGAATTTTGAGGTAAAATAATAATAAAATAAAATAAAAATTAATGACAAATTTTTGAAAATGTTGACTTTATCAATTTTGATTAATGATGAAAAAGTAAGAATTTACTGTTTGGAAAAAATTTTGCTTAGCACGAATTTCGAGAAAAATATTAAAATAATAAAAAAAAAAGTTTATGACAAATTTTCAAAAATGGTTCGTTTTATCAAGTTTGAGTAATGGTGAGAAAATAAGAATTCAAAATTGAAAAAGGCGTAAGAATATTTTAAACACACCTACAGATATTATTTATTTGAAAAAAAAAGTCGAGTAGTGTTGCACCAACCTCGATTAACAAGAAAGAAAAGAAATAAGATTAAAAATTTTGTAAATTCGAAAAAAAACTCTCAAATTGGTGGTTGCACCAAATTTGAACTACCCCGCTCTAATACCACTTGTTGGATCGAGAGAAACGATAGAGGGGGGGTGAATATCGTAAAATGTTCGGATTAAGAAATAGAGAATGCACAGCGGAAATTAACACAAGCACACGCAAACACCAAGTTTTTTACTTGGTTCGGAGTCGCGGTCGGCTCCTACTCCAAGGCCCACGGTCGTTGATCGTTTTCTGCGGGCAATTCTATATGTGCAAAAAGTTTACAAGTATAGATTACAAGATTAGTACAGTAAACTAAAAGAAAGCCGCTCTTAATACCGACGTCCGGAGTAGATCGTATTTTTGAAGAAGAGGGACGTTGTCGGCGCTTGTATCTCGAGTCGGGAGGTTTCCGGAGCAGAGCGTGAGCGTAGAAGAGCGTGAATGCGTTGGAAGAATTGATTTCTTGAAGCCTTAGGGTCGAGGGCCTTTTTATAGCCCCTGGGGGCGCCCGAAACGTCGGGGGCGCCCCCCACGTGTCAGCTGATCCGAGTTCCTCTCGGTCAGCTCTGATCCCTTCAAACTCGGGATCAGGCTTTGACGGGGGCGCCCGGGACGCTGGGGGCACCCGGGTTGACTGGGTCAACTCTTATCCGTTGGCTTCGCTGGCTTCTGCTTCATTAGCTTTGAACTGGGGGCGCCCGGGAGCATGGGGGGCGTCCGGGAGCACAGGGGTGCCCTGCCTATGAACTGCCGAATCACTCTTTTTGCTTAGTCTATTTTGTGTTGCCCTTGGGGGCGCCCGGAACACTGGGGGCGCCCTGCTCAGCTGCTGCCTTTCTCCTTTAAGGCATTCTAAGCTGCAATGACTCATTCCTTCTGTCCAGCTTCCAGGGTTAGTCCAAAACAAGTACAAAGCAATAGAGTATTAAGTTTATACAGCCTTAGCTGTCTTGGTTCTGACTTTGGGTCTCCCAAATGGAGCCATAGGTCGAACCGACGCCAATTGTTCCCTCAACGGGGAACGCGTCCTCACCTACTCCTCTCGGGAGAATTTACCTGATGCCAACCGGCTCCTCCGGTTGCACTTTTGCCCAGCAGTCCTTCGCCAGGTCTTGGATACTAAGCTGTCCTTCGCCCGGTGCCTAGCAGTCCTTCGCTAAGTCTTTGGATCCTGGCAATCCTTCGTCAGGTGCCTAGCAGTCCTTCGCTAGGGCTTTGTATCCTGGCATTCCTTCGCCAGGTGCCTAGCAGTCCTTCGCTAGGGCTTTGTATCTTGGCAGTCCTTCGCCAGGTTCCTAGCAGTCCTTCATTAGGGCTTTGCATCCTGGCATTCCTTCGCCAGGTGCCTAACAGCCCTTCGCTAGGACTTTGTATCCTGTCATTCCTTCGCCAGGTGCCTAGCAATCCTTCGCTAGGGCTTTGTATCTTGGCATTCCTTCGCCAGGTGCCTAGCAGCCCTTCGCTAGGACTTCTTTCTGCACACTCAAGTAACTTTATTAGATCACCAATGAACTTAACTTTGAATCCTTTGCCAATATCAAAACAAGGTTCGATATGGTGTTTCCTGCACCAACAGTTTTGGCTGCTAGAATTGAAGTGGTTCCCTCTCATTGTGGTGGCAATACAATTTCTTTCCCTTGACATCAATGGTATATGTATTCTTTCACCCATCATGAACATCACTGCTGTTATATTGCTAAGGTCGCCCCAATAGTATATGGCACGCATCCATGGTCACTACATCACACCAAGCACTATCAAAGTATTGGAGGATGACGAGCCATCGTGAGTCTATTATTACCTCACTGTATTTCATCAACCAGGATAGATTGTATGGTTGAGGATGGCGATCCTGTTGGTGGAATCAAGCTCCAAGCATTATTTATTTGTGATGTTTGGTTAAATGAGTTTAAGTTAGACAATATTGGCGATCTAATATGAAAATTGATTATGCAGGTACAAAGGAAAGTCTAGGAATGAAGACTTGGCAAGAGAAGTCCAAGAAGATTGTCTTGGCGGATGAAATCTCGAAGGTGCGACCTCTTGGCAAAAGAAGACTTAGCGTGACAAAGCCGAGGGAAGCACTACAAGGCAAGTGCAAGGATGAGGAGTCAAGGGTTCGGAAGCATCCTAAAGGCACAAAGGTGTTTGAAGGCATAAGTCTACGCTAAAGGAAAGTATCAATGTCACATTCATGAGGTATCAGTCGAATGATTAGGTATCTTGGCAAAAGGCGATGAACTTTGAGATAGAATCTATGGATTCTAATTGAGTCTGGGAGCTAGTAGAACCACCTAAAACCCATTGGATGCAAGTGGATCTATAAAAGAAAGAGAGGATCAGACAGAAAGTTGGAAACCTTTAAAGCAAGGCTTGTTGCGAAGGGGTATACTCAGAAAGAGGGTATCGATTATGAGGAGACCTTTTCGCCTATAGCCATGCTTAAGTCTATCCAAATTCTCTTGTCTATTGCTGCTCATATGGATTATAAGGTTTGGTAGATGGATGTCAAGACAGCTTTCCTTAACGGAAGTCTTGTGGAGCAACCAGAGGGGTTCATTGCAAAGGGCAAAGAACATCTTGTGTGTAAGCTTAATCGATCCATTTATAGATTGAAACAAGCTTCAAGATTTTGGAACATCCTGTTTGATGAGGTAATCCAGTCTTATGGATTCATACAAAGTCCGGATGAGTCTTGTGTATACAAGAGATGTGACGGAAACGTAGTGGTATTTCTTGTACTTTACGTAAATGACATTTTGCTCATTGACAACAATGCCAAAATGTTGTCAGACGTAAGGGTATGGTTGTATAAACAGTTTGATATGAAGGACTTGGGAAAAGTTGGACACATCATTGGGATCAAAGTTATAAGGGATTACAAGAAAAGGATGTTGTGCTTATCTCAAGCTTCATACATTGACACTATCCTAGCTCATTTTAGCATGCTAAACTCCAAGAAAGGTTTTCTACCTTTTTGGCATGGAGTACATTTATCTAAGGAGATGTGTCCTAAAACATCAAAGGAGATAGAGGAGATGAAGACGGTTCCTTATGCTTCGACTGTAGGAAGCCTAATGTATGCTATGTTATGTACGAGACCGGATATCTGCTTTGCCATGGGCATGGTTAGCAGATATCATAGTAATCTAGGACAAGGACATTGGACTGTGGTAAAGCATATATTAAAGTACCTGAAAAGGACTAGGAATTATATGTTAGTTTACCAGGAAGATCAATTGCTCCCTGTGGGTTACACGGATTTTGATTTCCAATCAGATAGGGATAAGAGTAAGTCTATCTCGGGTTATGTGTTTACTTTGGGAGGTGGAGCCATAGTATGGAGGAGTATCAAGCAGAAATGCGTTGTGGACTCCACCATGGAAGTTGAGTATGTGGCGGCCTCTGAGGTAGCCAAAGAAGTTGTATGACTCAGGAACTTCTTAATGGACTTAGAGTTGATTCCTGGTTTGCCCATAGCTATCACAATTTATTGTGATAACAGTGGTGCAGTAGAAAATTCGAAGGAACCATGAGCCCATAAGGCAAGTAAACACATAGAGCGCAAGTACCACCTGATACGAGATATCGTAAAGCGAGGAGAAGTTGTCGCCAAGATTGCATCAGTGGTTAACTTGACAGATCCTTTCACTAAGGTCATTCCTGTGAAAGCTTATGATAGGCATATTGAGGGGATGAGAATCAGATGTATGGCAGTTTGATGACATCATAGTCTTTTAGTATAAGTGGGAGATTGTTAGGATGTATACTAAAAGCCTAGCTTTTGTATGAACATCTATATTTTGGAATAAGAATCACATGGTCATTATTTGCATTTTATATTTGTTATAGATGTTATTGTCCTTTACTTTACATTGTAGATAACATGGTGTCTGGTGCCACACAGAAAATCATGTTATCAATTCCTTGTGAAGTATAAGTAGTGGCTCACAACCAAGATAGATTTGGACAAACCATTGGAATGGTTGTAGTATAATTTGGTATTAGTCTATCTTGACTATAGAATTACACTAGTACACTTTGTGTGTATTGACAAGGACCGATTAGAGGTAACTCGATTTATACTGTATATATAATCGAATCGGACCTCAGTTATTATGATGTACATGCTCTTAATCCCGATATAATAATGGGCACATGTACTTAATATTTATTTCTTTAATTTACCAATAAGCGAGATTTATTTGTTAAATCAATAAGCCCGGTAAATTGGGAAATAATATTATTTACATGGTGTGTCGTTGATTATAAAAGGAAACCGTGTCCTATATATTAGGATGATGATGTCCCCTTGAGGAGCTCATAAAGTTTATTCTGTAAATCATGCAGGTGGACTTGGTTCGACATGATAATAAGGTTGAGTGGTACTACTCATGGAGTTAGATATTAATTAATTAAATTGTCAGTAATTTAATTAATTAATGGACATGCAATATCTTAAACATGGGGAGATAATGTACACATATGTGGTGGAGCCCATATTTAATTATGGGGTTGGTGCGGTAGTTCAAAGATAACCCATTAGTGCAGCGGGTTATCATTAATGGCTCGGGTTTAGGATCCATTAGGAGATCAAAATCAACTCTTCCTCATAGTCCCTATTGTAGCCTATATATACCTCATGAGTCATGAAACCAAAGTCATAACAACTTAACCCTAAGCCTCTCTATTATTTCCTCTCCTCCTCTCTCTCTCTCCTAGGGTTGGGCGGCGCCGGCGGCAAGGGGAAGAGGGAGCTCATGGTTTGGAGAAGGAAGAAGATTCTTCTTCTTCTCTTCCTCTCTTCTTCCTCTCTTGGGCGTACACAACATAGAAAGGGGAGGAGTGGCCGGCGACAACAAAAGCAAGGAAAACTCTCTCTCCTTTCGGTGCCGGAGGCAAGGGGAAGAAGTGGTGGTTGCGGCTAGGGTTTGGTGGTGGGAAGGAGAGAATTTTTCTCTTCTTCTTCTTCTTCTTCTTCCTCTTCTCTTCTCTTCATCTTGGGAGTCGGTGCAAGCAAACAAAGGAAGAATTGTCATCTTCCTTTGGCCGGCGGCAACAAGCTTGGGAGCTAGGGTTTGGCACAAGAAGAAGGAAGGAAGAAGGACGCTTTGGTGGCTTCGTTTCTTGGATGGCCATCACCCACATGACGTCCAAGAAGATGATAGGAATACAATAGAAGATCAAGAGGTAAACAAGAGGTATAAATCTTGTTTTCATGTTTCTTGTTTAATTGTATTGCTTGTTATCATGGACCCCGAAATCAAACACAAAAATTGGCGATCCAATAATTCGTCATCTATTCCACGGCTATTCGACGAAGGAGTTAGATTGCTTGAACAATAAGTTTGTTTAAGAGATCACTTAATCGAATAGTACTATGATGAAAAAAAGGTTGTTCGGAAAGTTTCTTTCCATCCGGATTATTTCTAATCAATAAAAAATTTTAATCCGGGGACATGGGAGAGAATCGTAACCGAACGGGAAACCAACAATGTCGGCTAGTGAAGTGGCTCATTATGTCAAGAAGATGATGGGAAGAATAAGAAAATTTATAAGAAGGGATGTGAAGAAGATGTTTCAACCTTTAAAAAGATAAAAGTGGTGAAAGTTTAAGTTTTAACACTAATGCCATTTGTTATGAATACAACAAGAAAGGACACATAGAGCCAAATTGCCTGGAATTGAAAAAAAAAAAGAAAAGGAAAAGAAAAATAAAGAGAAAAAGAAGAAAAGGCAATGGTGGCTCAAGCTACATGGGACACACCAAACATTGACTCATTGGATGAAGAAGAGCTATGTCATGTCATGAGACATATGACATTTATGTCCTTTGAAGATGACAAAGAAACTTCAAGCGAGGAGGAAATTTTAAGTGAAGAGGGCTCAAGTGATGAATAATCATCTAGTGACGATAAGGTAAAAGAATCTCCCAAAATGAAATTTCTTTATAAAACTATTGCTTATCTCAAGAATGCTTTGACTAAATCACAATCTAGGGTTAAGACATTAAAAGGAGAACTTAAGTCTATTAGGAGTAATGCATGTATGCATAGTGAATCAAGCATGTCTAAGGAAAAAAATAACGATTTGAGAAATCAAGTTTATGACTTAAGAACATGTTTAGAGAAATTTACAAATGGGTCAAAGTATAACTTGATGTACAATAATGTTAATATTTAATCATCATTAACATTTACATCCTTATCACTAGACTCTGATAGTTCAACAAGATCATTATTGCTGAATATCTCTCCATCATCTATATCCTTGTAAGTTACATTAAGGAATGTCTGCTGGATATCACTGCTGGATATCTCTACAAGTAAATCAGATATAGATTAGAGTTGTGAATCAACTAAATGTCTCTCTACTTTGTCATTCTGAAATGCATCATGATTTTGAGCAGTGATGCTGTTCGACATTTCTATAGTCAAGTGAGCCTTCATTCGATAAGCAAACAACCATTCACTAGATCTTCTTCTTTTCGTAGGGTATTCAAGATAAAAAAACCTAACTCACTTGTATCCCGAAAATGAAAGGTTAAAATTTATTAAACCTTTTATTTTTATTAACCTCCACTAATTTATAGTTTGAATGTATTCTTGTACCTATTCTTGGTGTCAGATCATACTATGAACATTTAAATAACACACACCATTTTATAGGTAATGTAGGATATTCAATCCCTATGATTTCATCCAGTCTACCATAGTAATCAAACTCTGAGTTATTGTTGTCGATATATTCTTTAACACAATCTCCAGAATTATATGTTAATCTTCGTGAATCTCATTGTGCCATGTGGAATCTTAGCCCATTAGTATAGTATCTAGAGTAGACCTTTATTTTATGGAACAGTCTTGATGTAAGATTCAGTATTCTATCATCTTGCACATTTGATATTCTACAGTCTTTCACCTGAATAAATTAAAAAATAAATTAGGACCAGACTGAATAGACATAAACATATTAATTTTCTAACGATATTGCAACTTACATATATTTGAAATCATAATGCAAATTCGGTCTCTAACTTTTCAGCTACCTCGCTTGTACCCATTGATAGATTTTGTAGATATAGTTGTTGTTCGTATAAGATGTGAAAGATGTGGGGTCGTTGTAATCGATAGAGGGGGGGTGAATATCGATAATGTAAAATTTTCGGAAACACAGATTTAAACGCAGCGAAAAATGCACAATTCAAACACGGCTAACGCAGTTTGTTTTACTTGATTCGGAGTCTGTAACGACTTCTAATCCAAGGCCTACAGTCCTTGAGTGTTTTGTTGGGCAATTCTATAGTTTGGAAAATGCTTTACAAGTATAAGAAGTTAAATACAGAACAAAATTTAATGCTTTATACCGATGACACTTAAGAAGAAATGCTGAGCTTGTTGGAGCGACGTATCATCGATCTTGAATGTTGTCAGCGTAGAAAACTAGAACACAGAAACTTCTCATAGTGTGTTTGTGCTTGAGTTGATGTTCGGAAGCAAAGGGATGATGCCCCTTTTATAGCTGGTTCTTAGGCGCCTGATAGCTTATGGGGCGCCTACCATGTCACCCGAATTCGTTGCATGCTTATCCGTAGACTTGGCCCGTGTTTATCTCCATTCATGGGTGCTTGAGACTACTGAGGCACCTGGGAGCTCACGGGCGCTTAGGAGTTGACGTGGCACAAATGCTGGAAGAACCCCTTCTGGGGCGCCTGATACCATTCAGGCGTCTGGGTTCTCGGGCACCTGAACCCTTTTAGGCGCCTGGTATTGCAGTAGCTAACTCCTTTCAGCCTGTAACCAAGGTTAGTTCAAGAACACAATATAATATGATAAATATGCATGAAAAACAGTCAGAGCTGTCTTGGTTCTGACTTTAGATTTCAAATGAAATCCTAAGTCAAATCGACACCTACTGTTCCTTCTTCCAGGGAACGCGCCCTCACCTACTCCACTCTGGATAAGTTACCTTTCGCCAACCGGCTCCTCCGGTTGGACTTTTGCTTAGCCTCTAAGACTCCTGGATCTTAAGACGTCCGTACTTTGACCCGTCTCTACTTCTGTCCGCAGTCCTCGCTCGGCTAAGTCTCCTACCCAATCCTCCGGGTCAGGTCTTCGGTGCCCAGTCCTCGACTAGGTCTTCTTGCCCAATTCCTCGAACCAGGTCTTTGTGCCCAACCCTCAGTCAGGTCTTCGGTGCCCAACCCTCGGCCGGGACTTTGTGCCAAGTCCTCGACCAGGACTTCATGCTCAACCCTGCAGATCAAGACTTCGGGCCTAGCTCAACTAGGGCTTTCCTGCACACTTAGTAAAATACTCATATCACAATGTAAACTTAACTTTGAACCCTTTGCCATTATTAAAACCAGGTTCGATCTGGTGCTTCTGACACCAACAAAAGAAGGATATTTTAAGACAATTGGGATATCAAGAAAATAATTAAAATATGATAATTGATTCATTAGAGAAGCCATCTTACTTTATATATGGTTTGACATCATCACAGTTTAAGAGTATGTATGTTCTTGCAGTATCGTATTCCTGTTCAGTTAACCATCTAGAAATAGATTCACCCATTGGCTTACAAGGAAAGTTGAAAATAGAAAGCATTAATGGGTCATCCGGTTGAGCATCATCAGAATTTCTAGGACACTTACGAAGTCTAGTTTTCACATTGTCAGCAAAATAATAGGAACAGAAAGATGATGCTTTTCAACCAGATAGGTATTACATATTGACCCCTCAACTCTTACTTTGTTATGTACATTATTCTTTAATTTTCTCAAAAATCATTCGAATAGATACATCCATCGATACTACACAAGACCAGCTATTTGTGCCTCATATGGTAAATGTATCGGTAGATGTTCCATTGAATCAAAAAAATTAGGTGAAAATATGCGCTCCAGCTTACATAGTATAAGTGGAATGCCTATGTTTAGCTGAAACATATCATCTATCATAATACACCTCGCTGTCGAATCTCTAAAAAATTAGACTCAATTCTGTAAGTGTTTACTAAACATTTTGTTGAAATAAGTCATGGAACGCTACTGGAATAAGTCTTTGCATGAATACATGATAGTCATGACTCTTCATTTCAAATATATTTAACATATTCATATTCAGACATCGAGCCATATTTGAGGCATACCCATCAGGGAATTTTATTTCTCTCAACCAATTACATAAAATGTACTTACCATCTTTGTCCAATATTAACAAGTCTTTGGAAATCTATTGGTTGTTTCAATCATATTCAACTTTGGTTTGTTTATTAGTTCTTTTAATTCCTTATGTGATTTTGCAGTGACTTTAGTTCTTCCAGGCATATTCATCACAATGTTAAAGATATTATCAAAAAAAAATTTCTCAACATGTATGACATTTAAATTATGTCGAATGAGGAAATACTTCTAATATGGTAACTCCCAAAAAGTACTCCACTTCTTCCATCTACACTTGCACATCCTAACAATGTATTTACTTATTTAATTGGCACCAGGTTGAGATACTAGTAGGAATCCATAATTGTCTATGTTCAATGATTTCTTCACCTGAAGCATGGACTAGAGAAAGTCTTCTGACTACAACATTCTTTAGGATTTTTTTTGTTTCGCCTGAAAGGGTGGTCAACTGGTAAAATTTTTGGATAATTATTAAACTAAGATACCTTCCTACTACAAGGTAATAAAAATGTATTAGAATTTGTCATGCAATGTGGGTATGTTAATTTACCAGCCGTGCTCTATCCAGATAACATTGAGTATGTTGGAAAATCACTGATCGTCCATAATAATATAGTAAGCAATCGAAAATTTATTTTACTTACAACATCATAAGTCACTGACTCTACATTTCATAGTTCATTCAACTTAGCAATCAAAGGTTGAAGGAAAACATGTATCTTATCTTTGGGATTAGTTTGACTAGGAACTAGTACAGTAAGAAACATAAATTCATCTTTCATGCACATCTATGACAGTAAATTGTATGGTGTCAATATTACTAGCCAAGATGAATATTGCTATCCCGATTGACCAAATGGCTGAAATCCATCTGCAGAAAGTCCCAATCAGACATTACGAGGTTCTATTGCAAATGAAAGATATATAATATCAAGATGTTTCCATATAGGGGAATCACAGGGATGACACATTATACTTCCTTCGTGCTAATGCTCAGGATGCCATATCATGTGACATGATGTAACGATAGATACATATAAGCGTTGAAGTCTAGCAGTTAACAAAAGTAATACATGACTTTCCTTGCAATATTTTTTTCTTCTTCCCTGGTATAGGAGTACGATGCTTATAACAAGGGTGACGACAGATTTTGCATTAACTTAGTTGTTTATCTTTATTCCAATAGATCATGCAGTTGTTGATATCTTTATTCCAATAGATCATGCAGTTCTGATATTAATTGATATATTTCATCATAAAAACTTTCTGAAAAATGATGTTCTGCTTTCATATTTAACAACCTTGCAGTAGTTGATAATTGGAATGACCAAAAGGAATACCTTTCCACACTTCCTTTCACTAGACTTTAACATGTAATATAATTGTTGATATTCAGGTGCAGATATTCATCTATATTGGAATAATCAGCTGCATTCATCGCATCATCAATCATTGATTGCATTGCAATATTATTAGTTGATTATTTAGGCAGCGCAACAAACGTGTCAGATGATGAACCAACAGAAGGCCCAATTAGTACATATATATAAGGTACTCCGTGACAATATCAGTTATAGTAGTTTGGCATAAAACTATTTCTACATATATGTACTCTCATGGTATCCTATTACGGTAGGCTATATTTCTACATTTTCTATGATTATACGGACACTTTAACTTAGCACAATTCAAACATTCTGGTTGACTATTGGCAAAGTTCATAAATTGTTCAAGTTCAGTAATAAAATTATCCTTGATAAATTCATTATCTAATTGATTGTAAATCTAAGCTTTGTTCATATATATTATTACCTAATAAGAATAAAAATTTGGAATACTATTAAACTTTTATAAATTTAATGAATTCAGCGGTAAAAATTAATTAAATAATATATATTGTTAAATTTAATGAAAACATTATAAGCTAAATAAGTGAGAACATCATGAGCTAAATTGATTCACATTTTCTTTTATTTTGATGAATGTTTCATAAGCATCAACAACCATCATGGTGGTGAATAAAATTAACATAAATTACAAGAAACCTATATTTTAGATCAGACAAAAACCAAAGCCTACTACTATCTTTAAAGTTCTAATAATACTAAAATATACTAACAAAATAATTAGCTTTAAAAAATAGTTCCTATAATAAGCATTTTTCATATTCCTATAATAAGGTCTAAAATTTCACACTAAAATAACCAAATAAGTATTGCTAATGTAGACACTAAACAAAATCTACTAATGCAGTAACTATAGTATCCTACAACATAACAAGAGTATACCTGAAGATTAGTAGTCAAGATGGAGAAGAGAAGCACATCCAATATCGTACCAATTAAAAATTTATACTTAAAATAATTCACTAATAATCAAAAATAAAATTAATACAACATTTTGACAAAAATATTAATATATAAACGTCAGCCACGGTAAGAATTGGCCGGCGGTGGCCAAAATTGGTCGGTCGTGGTTGCGGCTAGAATTGGCCACCTTGTAGTGGCCAACCGGCAAGATTTAGGCGCCTGGCAGTGGCTGACCACAGTTGCGGCCAAAACTAGCCGGTCGTGGTTGTAGCTAGAACTGGCCACCCGACAGTGGCCGACCATAGCCAGAATTGGCCGGCTGTGGTCGTGGTCAGAACTGGCCACCCGGTAGTGGCCTGTCGGTGCTTGGCAGTGCTGCTCAGCTGGGCAAATCTAGCCACTCGCTAGATTTGTCAAGCTGCTATATCTGGCAATGACCGAATTTAACCAGCCGACACAAGATGTGGTTGACCACATCTTGCGTCGGCTAGTGGCTTGGTCGGAGAGGGAAGAAAGAATGAAAGAAGAGGCGTAGCTTCATCGGAGAACAATAGCACGGAGGGGAGGCATCGGAGATCGGAGCTAAGAGGACGAAGAGAGAACGTGGGCAATCAAAAATACGGCTCAACCCTAATATTGATAACGATTTCTTGACCGAATTAAGTTTCTGTTAGGAATATTCCTGACGAAAAAGAAAATTCATCGAAAAATACTTAATGCCACGTGTGTGAGCCCCAAAATTCCCGATGGAATATTGTTTCCTTCGGTAATATTCTCGATAGAAACTTAATTTCGTCAGGAAATACTTTTTCCACGTGTGCAGCTCCCGAGATTCCCGATGGAATGATGTTTTCATTGGTAATATTTCCGACGGAAACTTAATCCCATTGGAAAATACTTTTTTCACGTGTGCGGGTCACGAGATTCCCAACGGAATGTTGTTTCTGTCGAGATATACGTACTGACGGAATTAAATTTCTGTCGGTAGATCCTGACGGAAAAAAATTCCATCGGATTTTCCATTGGTATTGCAGATATTGCTTGTAGTGAATATTTTTTTTAGTGAAGAACTTTCGCTAATGCATGCATGTGATTCAGCAAACGTACTAGGTAGTGAAAAAGTTTGCCTATATTTTTAGGAAAAAAATTTTTTTTTATCGACCAACTTTCACCGTGCAACAACCAATATTTTTTTTAAAAAAATTAAATATTTCAAATTTGATTGATGGATCTAGAGAGTTTGGAAGGATACGAAATCAATTCTTGTAAGTATCCCTAGTTGATTTTGATGTGATTAACCAATTTAAGTTACGTCCTGGTATGTTTAATCTCTCTGCTAAGTGTGCAGGAGCTTCGGTACGGAGGAAGTCGAGCGTATGATGTAGCAGACGAGAAGGATTATGCAGGGAAGTCAGCTGACGGGCTTGGTACAATCCGAGGGACGCGAAAGCTACGGAAGAGTACACCGGTGGATCGAGAAAGACGTACGCGACGCTCGAGGGACGGGAGACCGGGAGGAAGCACGCTTGAGGGGCGAAAGGCCGGAGTCGGGTTCGGACGAGCTTAACTCCGGTTGACCGGAAATCATCCAGAGGGTGAACCAAAAGACTGGTTAGTTTGACCATGTCAAACCAGGCGCTCAAAAAAAAAAAAAAGAAAATTTAGTTTATTACTAAGAAGACTCGAACTCTAAACCTCGGCAGCATATGTTGCCATGGTTACCAGTTGGGATAACAATTAATGACTTTAAGATGCTGCCGATGATTCTACTTGATGATGATAACATCGAAGTCTAAAGCAAATGATAAAATCTTAAAGGATAAAACCTTATCCTTGAATCAGATCCAATGGATGCAGTTTAATGCCATCCAAGATCAACCATCCATATTACATCTATGGATCAACGGCCAAGAGAAAAGTCCTCAACAATCAACAATCCAGATTTATTCTCTTAGGTTATAAATAGGCTTAGAGTTTCAGCCTTTTCATTCATTCAATTAATTCATTCTTGTAAACTCTCTAAAAGTCTAGCGTGCTATTTTTGAAAGACTTCTCCGCCACAAGGAGCATTTTATTGAGCGTCCACTGCCTTGGAAGCAACGTTCTCAATTGCGACCAAGTTTCTTTTTTTAAAGATGAGTGCCTCCTCTTTCATATTTGTTTTCCGTCCATTCACCCCTCTCTAGCCGGTCCAACCCGATCCAACAAGTGATATCAGAGCTAAGATCGTCGCAGAAGGAATAACTTACTACTGCAGCAATTTCGAGAAAATGGTTGGAGTCGTAATCAACCCGTCGAAATTTGAGGGGGGGTTCGCGATGTGGAAGCACCGAATGCAGGTATTTTTAAAACTAATATTAAACTGCTACTAATTATGAAAAATGGGTTTTCAGTTCCTAAAGACAACAACGGCAAGGATAAAAAAATAGAGTCGCGGACCAAGAAGAAGAAATTAGACTTTGAACAAATAGCAAAGCTGAATTTCATCTGCTAACCGTTCTTCCCACGGAAGAAGTTAACCGCATCGAGAATTACAACTCGGCAAAAGAGCTCTGGGAGAAATTCCAGAAATTGCATGAAGAAAAGAATAAGAAATCAGACATCGTCGCACTGAACACAAGGAAGATCCAACTCGACGACGAGTTCTCGTCAGAAGAGTTTGAAGGTCAAGAATACGCGGGACTTGCGCTGATGGCAAATCATCAAGAAGGGAGCACTGATGAAGGGGGAGAGACGTTAGAAGAAACCGACGACGAAGAAAGGACCTCGCTTTTCGAAAGCGACCTGGTAACTGAGGTTTGTTTACTTCCTCATGATCAGTTACATGCTGGAGTTAAAGTTTTGCTCAAATCTAATTGTAGATTAGAAAAAGAAAATTAAAAATTAAAAAATGAATTAACACTTATATCCTCGTCTGAAATTTTGAAAAATGAAAATGATAATTTGAAAATCTTAATGCAAAAATTAGAACTTGATATTGCATATTTACGCCAAAAGAAAAATAGCTTTCCTGATAATTTAAATTAGTATTTTAAAAATCATAAGGGACAATTTAAAAAGGTGCCCAAAAGCTATATTCCGCCTAAGTTTTTAATTAATCCTGTAGACAGGAACTTATTTTGGGTTCCTAAATTTGTATTAAACTGATAATATTTTTTGTTATTATATATGTGTGCATTTTGTTACTCTAACAAAAATTATGTCTTTATTTTTTTTATGCATAATTATGTTGTCTATCTACTGGAACTTCTTTCAAAATTTTTCGAATATTTTTTCCCTCGAAATTTGAAATTAAGAGTTTAGGGGAAAGACTCATTATAATTTTTTTTTCAAATTTTTCGAAGTATTTTTTCCAATTTTTTAAAATTTACTCTTCAAAAACTCTTATGTGTTGGTTTGTCATTTTTGGACTTGATGAACGAATTTAAAACTCAAAATTTTTGTCCAAACTCATATCTTCATCTTCGACTTAAACAAAAATATTCAATTTTTTTTTCAATTTTTTATGAATTGTTTATTGAAATATGTTTTTTTTTAATTTTTAAAATTCGATAGAAAAATATTTTGACCAGATCCAATTTTTTTGGATCTCCTCAACAGCTGTGGATTTTATCAAAAAAAATTTGGATTTTATTTAAGTTATTTTTTTTAAAAAAATAGAATTAACTTTGAAAAAATATGTCATTTTAAATTTGAAAAATCTGTGACAACGCGATTTTTTCACTTAGAATATTTTTTATCGCACTAAAAAATTTTCTTCTTCCCTAATTATATTTTCCCATTTTTTGATGTGATCAAAGGGGGAGGAATAGTATTATGTTAAGGGTAGAATTTTAATTTATTCTAAATTAAATTTTTTTTAAAACTTAAACTGTTTACATTATTATGCATGTTTTTTTATTTTGTTTACCCTAACTTAACTCAGGTTGATGCACATCAAAAAGGGAGAGATTGTAAGTACCCCTGGTTGATTTTGATGTGATTAACCAATTTAAGTTAGGTCCTGATATGTTTAATCCCTCTGCTAAATGTGCAGGAGCTTAGGTACGGAGGAAGTCGAGCGTAAGATGTAGCAGACGAGATGGATTGTGCAGGGAAATGAGCTGACGGGCTTGGTACAATCCGAGGGACGCAGAAGCTGCGGAAGAGTACACCGGTGGATCGAGAAGGACGTATGCGACGCCAGAGGGATGAGAAACCGGGAGGAAGCACGCTCGAGGGGCGAAAGACTGGAGTCGGGTTCGGGTGAGCCTAACTCCGGTTGGCCGGAAATCACCCAGAAGATGAACCAAAAGACTGGTCAGTTTGACCATGTCAAACCAGGCGCTCGAAAAAAAGAAAATTTAATTATTACTAAGAAGACTCAAACTCTAGACCTCGACAACATATGTTGCCATGGTTACCAATTGGGATAACAGTTAATGACATTGAGATGCTGCCGATGATTCTACTTGATGATGATAACATCGAAGTCTAAAGCAGATGATATAATCTTAAAGGATAAAACCTTATCCTTGAATCAAATCCAATGGATGCAGTTTAATCTCATCCAAGATTAACCATCTAGATTACATCTATGGATCAACGACCAAGAGAAAAGTTCTCAACAATCAACAATCCAGATTTATTCTCTTAGGCTATAAATAGGCTTAGAGTTTCAGCTTTTTCATTCATTCAATTAATTCATTTTTGTAAACTCTCAAAAAGTCTAGCGTGCTATTTTTGTAAGGCTTCTCCGCCACAAGGAGATTTTTATTGAGCGTCCACTGCCTTAGAAGCAACGTTCTCAGTTATGACCCAGTTTCTTTTTTTAAAGATGAGTGCCTCCACTTTCATAATTTTTTCCGTCTATTCAACCCTCTCTAGCCGGTCCAATCTGATCCAACAATTCTTTCTTGTTCCTCTAAATCACCTAATTTTATAATTACTCTCAATTATTAAATTAACCTAATATATTTAGATCGGTGATTTTTTGAACATAAATGTATTTTAAAAAAATCTAAATCATGTTCAAAAAGTCATAGATCTCAACATATTAGGTCAAATATATATTTGAGAGCATTTATATAATCTGAGGATTTATAAAAATATATAGGAATTAATTTCATATTATTCCGAGCACTTTAAGTGCATCAACCGGCTTCAGACTTATTTATTTTTTAATTTTTTAAAATCCCCATTCTGCGATGAATCCATGGATTCATCACTAAATTTGTGATGAATTTATGAATTCGTAGTAGAAACGTAAAATTTAATAAATATCAATAATCCCTTTAAATTATAAGGAAAATAAAAATATTAAGTATCTTAGGATGTTGCGACGAATATATTTATTTGTACGTATTAGCAACGAATTTATTATTCGTGCCAAACTCCGTGACGAATATTGAATTCGTGGCAATTTTATCAACGAACAAGATTAATTTCATCACAAAAAGTGTGACGAACTAAGTATTTGTTGCAAAATATGCGACGAATATAGAAGTTTTGAGCGTATCTTGAACAATTAATTTCTGGATCGTCTGAACAATTAATTAACCGGCGAGAGCCAGTGTTTCCTTATATGTGTTCTTGTGCTAATGTTGTTAATACAAAAGCACAGGAGGGCTTTGCCCTTGGGCGAGTAGGCCTACCACCCGCCACGCGCGCCACGTGGCATGTCGATGTGACGTATCATGATTAGGTGGCGCCACGTGACATGTCGGTGACGAGGCAGTGCCTATGTGGCACGTGACTGTGTAGAGAACGATGACTAGATTTGGCGAACAGATGGTGGCCGTCGGATCAAAGATCTAGACAGATCGCAGGAAGGTGCGATCTGGAGCGTCGAACAAAGATCTGGATAGATCGCAGGCAGGTACGATCTAGAGCGTCAGATTCGAATCTGACTATGAAGAGGGATGATGGATCTGAGGCGTCGGATTAAATATTCTAATCTGATGGCTGAGATCAAGATGTGATCTGAAGAGTTATAACTCTTCAGATCAAGGGATGAGATTAAAAGACCTGTAAAGGGTTATACCCTTTCGTTATGAACGGTCCAGATCTATCCGAACCAAAGGGTACTTACCTCTTCACTCAATATAAATAGATCCCTCCACTTGATCATTTCATTCATTCAAGTATTGCAATCTAAAAGCATTTGCACTCATCCATCTTCTGCATTGAGAGTCCAAAAAGCCTACGGAAAAGTTCGCCGGTCTTGGAATTTGAAGTACTACTATTCCGAGATGACGTTGTTGTATCTTGGAAACGAATTGCTGCTATTCGTGAACACCTGTAGCGGAGCAATATCGTTTTACAGAGATAGTGTCGAATACTAGCCTCGACATAAACCAATCAATTTGCTTCTTCCAAAAGCAACCTTCCGGAAAATCCAACGGTTAGATCGTAAATCGACTAAGTCAAATACCGAGGAGATACAAATCATAAACCAATAATTACTATTACAGTCTATGGCAAAAATATAAAATCACGCGCTGGTCCGTGAAAAAAAGACCTGAATCCACCGTCATTCTTTCTCTTAGATTTCCATTTTCTACTTAAAAAAAATGTGATTCAGTTTCAGATTCAAGATAATATTATATATTAATCCATCAGATATATAATTAATGCATGCATTATACATACGACATTATTAATTATTAATATCTACCGACTATTCATGTTTCCGGAGACGAGCAAAGTAACCTTTGGGGATCGTTCTGAAAGGTGTCTCTGAGAATGTACTCGCCCTTGCGGCCAGGGGCTCTGAGAATGTACTCGCCACGACCGAAGCGAAGTCATGGCTCTGTTTGCTTCCCGAGCTGCCCATATCACCAGCGGACTGTCAGTGCAACACTAGCATCGAGAGTGGTGTTACTTATATGAGAGAGCTAGGAACATATTCAATTACCACATAACAAAAAATTTGAATTAAAATTAATCCATAATATAAAAATAAAAATATATTCAATTACCATTGAGTTATCCTCATGGACGTTGTTGCGAAAAATACAGAATAATGAACATATTTCATACCAACTTTAGTAATACTAATTAGTGCTTGCTAGTTTTCATGGGATGGATTGATGGTTGACATATGTGATATTGCTATTATGAGATTTGAAAGTCAAAATTTAATAAAGTCAGTGTGGGAAGACATATACTAGCCACAACATTCAGACTAATAGTTTTCATAATTTATCTCCTTTGTGTTGGCTTTGAGATAGATTGACGGAGATACTGAGGATAAGCGAATCACGCTCCCCCCTCCCCCCACTTTGAATTAGACTGCTAATGATCATATGTGTGGAATTCATAGATTTACATTTATTATAAGATAACTTGTAATTGCTAAATTTCGAACTCAAAAAGTAACTTTTAGACGGTTGTTGAAGTCTCTGAAGTTCTTTTGTTAATTTTTAGTCATTTCATTAATTTTTATAGTATTTGGAATAATTTTGATATTTTTGATATTTATGGGTTAAGTTTCGCTCTATTTTATTAATTTCGATGTCTGCTAAGAAAATTTGAAAGGATTTCATTTCTTTTTTATCATTTTCTTTTTTCTTTGTTCTATGGTCTAGAGTTTATATAAACATATATTTAGTTGTATGAGAATTTATCCTCTATTTGACAGACAAGTTAATTTTCTCTTTGTTTATTCGGATGTCTTTTTTTTCTTCTTCTCAATTCTTTTTTCTTGTCAATTCATAAGATAATCGATATATTGTCCAACGTTAACTTTGATAAAAGTTCAAAAATATACCGCAAAAAGCATCACGAAACTTCATATGACCTTCGGTAGTGCTAGTGCTTGTCTGAGAATAATGAAAAAAGCAGATACTTTGCTTAGCTTCCAAGGTTGCTATACAGAAGTTAGAAGATAGCAAAAATGCATTGTCATTAAGTTCATACAACCTTTAGTAGTGCCAGTGCTTGTCTAATATTCGTGGAATCTCTAATATTAATCTTAGATTTATAAAAATTAATTCATGAAAAGCATATAATGAGTTAGACATATTAGATCGATCAAAAAAACATCTTGTTTTAGCCATTATTGTTTGCGATACTAACAATTCTCATTAGTGTATAAGTCTTAATTGTTTTATTGTAAGTAATAGGTATTGGATAAGAAAGTGATAAAAGACGTTTCGTTCGTCTTCAGCGCTTATGTCAACTCATCCCAACGGAGGACTACTAGCCCAAATACTGTGGCTAGTATGTGGAAAGAACGGGCACACTGACTTTTTAAATTTTGATTTCTAAATTTTAAGATAACAATTATCTACGTTCTAATTACTCATAAAAATGATATTGAATAAGAAGAGTACTGGGAAGCTGTGGATACAAATAATATAGTAGGACTACTCAGGCACCTTTGACTAATCCCCATCTTCTCCGTACGTTGATCGTTGATTGTTTCCAAGGAAAGAACAAAGACAACCTTACAAGAACATTAAAAAAATAAATAGATTACAAACATAAATATTTTTATTTAAAATATAATAATATAAATTGTGTTAAATTTAAATTTAAAAGAAATAATATTTAATTAAAAAATTGAATCGTTTATCCATTAGATCCGGGGAGATCAAACATCACACCGCAAGTCAATTCCACAATAAATTAAAATTTTCAATAAAACTAAATCTATTCAGCGATCTCTCCATCATTCAATTTACCTCACTGTAAGACTACGTAAAGTAGTAGAATCGCACTAAGCGTCTGACTATGATCTGAGAGATGTCGTCCCTTGATTGAAACTTTCAAGCAACTCACTCGGTAGCTTATCCCTGTTTACTGAAACGCATCATCTCATAGCAGCCCAACATACACATCATTGGTAATAAACGGAGCCCCGATTCAAAACTATTTAGAGTTGTCCATCAATTATAATTGATATCATAAACTAATTAATTTAGAAAAAAATGTAAATATTAATTTTCTGATACCGAAAAAGATAGCGGTTATCATGCGGACGGACTAAAAGGGAAAATTAAGGAGAATGCAAACAAAGAAACCATTAAAAAAAGAAATCTCTTTCATCAATAGCGAATTAATTTTCTCATATCTAATTACATGTGCACGAAGAAAGGAAAGAAATCCTTATATTTAGATTTCAATTCCTATCTTTTACATAAAAAAAATCTTATCCGAAAAAGAAACTTCTAACAAAGATTCTAATTAATTAAACAGGATATTAATAAGAGTAAATCCTGACCAGTATATACCAGAAACACCAAAAATATTCAAAATATCATAAAAATGGATATTATCAAAAATAATAAGAATATATTTATAAACTTGGTTGAGGGCCTAAATAGTGAAATTTGAACCTGAAAGTTGAAGTTACTAGTTCTCCTGTAATAAATGTAGATTTTTTAAATACGCACATGTGACCGCTGATAGATCCTGATTCCGAGTCTCGGGTTAAAAATTATGATCGTTTAAAGTTCGAAGGGCCATGTAGGGTTGATCCTGCTTCAGTCTCCCCAAGTTGAAGAGAACTCGCCTTGAGTTCATAGTAGCTTCACTAGCAACCATCGAGTAAGGAGTTAGGTGCTTCATATTGAAGATATCAAATGTCTTCATACGACTAGGAAGGTGCAACCCATAGGCATTGTCGTTGATCTTCTTCAGGATCTCACACGGTCCAATCTTCTGATTATTTAACTAATTGTATTCGCCCACAGGAAAACAATCATGAGTTAAAACAGACGAGATAAAATCTCTAATATCAAAAAGTACCTAACGACAATGATTGTCAACCCAAGTTTTGTAGTTGGTATTGCTAGCTAGAATTATCAATTTCACCTGCTCATGAATATCCCAAAGATGCTCTGCCATCTTGTCTGCATTAGAACTAAGTTGTCCTACACGTGGAATAAGGGCTAAGTTTAAAACCCCGGATGGGTTTCACCCATAGACAATTTTGAAAGGACTCAAACTCGTGGTCCTATTTCTCGATTTGTTGTAGGTAAACTCTGTTGAGGTAACGCCAAGTCCCATTGCTTTGACTTAGTTCTTTTGAGAAATCTCAGAAGATTGTTTAGACTCCAATTTACCACCTCGATTTGTCTATCTGTTTGAGGGTGGTAGACACTACTAAAATTCAACTGCATACCCACTTTTCCCCATAAGTTCTTGTAGAATTGACTGATAAACTTGGTATCTCAATATGAAGTCATGGACTTGGGAATGCCATGTAAATACACGATCAATTTGAAGTAAAAATGGGCAATCCGAACAATATCCATAGTCTTTCTGCAAGCTACGAAGTGTGTCATCTTTGAATTTGTCAACCACAACAAGAATAGAATCTGAGGTTCATTGGGTGTGCGGTAATCCTAATTCAAAATTCATGCTGACATCATGCCAAGGAGATTTAGGATCAGGTAAGAGACTGTATAATCTTGTATTGGTGAGAATATATACCATTAGACCGTTGTCATACCAAGCAACGGTCTACAAAGTGAGCCACATTGCTAGTCAACTTGTGCCAATAAAAATCTACAAAGATGAGAATCAACGTCTTATCACGCCCGACGTGCCTTTCATTATAAAGCTCGCTCATCATTTGTTGTCTCAGAGAGCAATCTGGAACCCACAACTACAAACCACGAAATAGATAACCATTATGCAAAATACAATCATGGTGGTGGCCATCATGTACCTCCTGGAATATCCTTCCAAATGTTAAGTCAGCTGTGTACATATCTGAAAAAATCTCAAAATCTGCAACACCGGTACTCAGGGTTGTGTGTAATGACGAACAATGACACAAGGCATCCGCAACATGATTAAGACTTCCAGCTTGGTGCCTTAGCATAAAGGTAAACTCTTATAAGTACATCACCCATCTAGCATGCCGCTTACTCAGCTTGTGTTGGCCATTGATGTACTTCAATGCTTTATGATCAACAAATAAGATGAATTCCTTCTGTACTAGGTAGTGACGCCAATGCTCGACTAAACGATGACATAGAACACCAAGTTGTATATAAAATAATTCCTCTTGGATTTGGACAGTTTCTCACTGAAGAAAGCAACTGGACGCCCAAACTGACTCAGGATGCCTCCGATATAAATGCCAGATGGATATATAGTTGACCTCGAACATTTGGTCAAAATAAGGTAGTGTCAGAACTGATGCTTCAGTCATCTTCTGCTTGACCAGATGAAAACTAGCAACTGCTTCTTTAGACCATTTGAAAGCTCATCCCTTGAGACACTCCATGATGGGAGGAATCAGAGTGCTAAAATTTTTGATGAACCGGTGGTAGAAAGAAGTCAAGCCATGGATACTTCGGACATGGTGTAAAGTCTTCAATTGAGGTCACTCCAAGACTGCGTCTATTTTTGCTGGATCTACATGCACACCATCAGTAGATATAATAAAGCCAAGAAAGTTACTGACATAGTAAAGAAAGAACACTTCTTCATGTTGATAAATAAGTACTCTGTCTTCAACTTTTCAAAAAAAGCATGGAGGTGATCGAAGTGTGATGTACATGTCGAACAATAGACGAGAATGTCATCGAAGTAAACCACCACAAACTTTCCCATGAAAGGTTGAAGAATCTAATGCATAAATCAAATGAAACTGTTGGGCGCACTGAACAATCCAAAAGGAATGACTATTCACTCATATAGCTCGTGTTGTGTCTTGAAAGCGATCTTCCATTCATCTCAGGCCTTATTCTGATCCGATGGTATCCGCTTTTAAGGTCAATTTTTGAGAAGACCTTGGAACTGGATATCTGATCCAACATGTCCTCCAAGTGGGGATTTAGAAATTTATATTTCACAATAATCATGTTGATGGCTCTAATGTCAACGCAAATATGCCACGAACCATCTTTCTTCGACACTAGTAGGGCTGGAACTGCACACGAGCTTATGCTTTCTCAGATATAGTCCTTCTCCAGTAACTCCATCACCTGCCACTGTAATTATTCAGGCTTCTTGGGATTGAAACGATATGCCGATCCCAAAATAAGGTCAATCTGATGCTAGATATCATGCATGGGTGGTAACCCGGAAGGAAGATCGCACACGGGCTCTTGCTTTCTCAGATATAGTCCTTCTCCAATAACTCGATCACCTGCCACTGTAATTATTCAACCTTATTGGAGACAAATTTGACATCTTCTTAAGGCTGAAGGACCACCGATGAAGGTTCTATCGAGTCTTTTAGGGCATTGAATGCCAATATGACCACCGATGAAGGTTCTGTTGGTGCAAGTTGCATCAATGATGTTCTCCTCTAAGTGTTTTAATGTTTGACAATACACTTAAGTCAGTGAAACGTTGAACAGACAAAGGGGAGCAAAGGAGGAGTAACCTAAGTGGAAGAAAAGTCCTAGTTAACCTAGGCACTAAGACCTGGTGAGTGAAGCTGGGCACTAAGACCTGCTCGGAAGGTGGGCACTAAGTTCTGATCGAGGATTGGGCACTAAGTCCTGGCAAAGGGCTGGGCATCGAAGACCTGCTCGGAAGGTGGGCACTAAGTCCTAGTCGAGGACTGGGCAAGAAGACCTGGCCGAGGGTTGGGCATCGAAATCCTGGTTCGGGCAATTGGACACGAAGACCTGCCCGAGGGTTGAGCACCTAAGTCCTGGACCTAGGGTTTGGGCACGAAGTCTTGGTCCGAGGGACTAAGCAACTTAGCTGAGCGTTGACTAAGGACAAAAGTAGAGACGCGTCAGGGTTTGGGCGTTTCGAGGTCCGGAAGTATCGGAAGCTAAGCAAAAGTCCACTCGAAGGACTGGGTGGCAACCGTCTCCTGAAAGGAGTAGGTGAAAGGCGCGTTCTCGGGGGTGGGAACTTGCGTCGGTTCGACCTAGGGTTTCATGGAAATCCGAAGTCCGAACCAAGTCCTTAAAACTAACATTGTATGTATATGTGCTTTGTGATTGTGTATCTTGCAGGTATTAAGAACCGGAGACAAAGCAGGCGGAGGGTTGGAAAGCAACCAACCCGGGCGCCCCCACTGATGGGGGCGCCCAGATCAAAACCTAAAACCCAGTGTTGGGTTGAAAGGCATGAAGCCAGGCGCCCAGCATGATGGGGGCGCCCAAGCCAGATAGAAAAATGGCAGGTTCGTGTGGTAAGCAGAATAGGCTTCCATTCGGGCGCCCGGGACGATACGGGCGCCCAAGTTGAAAGCTGTTTTGCTGTTTCGAGGTCGAAACACAAGATAAGCCTTCACTCAGGCGCCCTGGTCAGAAGTTTTATTAGCTGCGGCGAGTTCGACGTGGGGATAAGGTTTGACTGAGTTCATAGGGGCGCCCCCAGCGTATCAGGCGCCCGTATGAAGCCTATATAAGGGGCTTCGACCCCTCTGCTTCAAACACAACTGCCAAGTGCTATTCTGATCATTCTGACCAATGACAACACGCTAAAGACGAGGCTCTACGACCGGGAGGCTCCAGGAGTAAGTGCGCGGCACTTCGGAGGTCCAGATCGACTGAGCTTCAGACTTTGTTTTGTTCGGTTTGCTGTTATTTAATTCCGCACTTAATTTTCTATATTATTGCTTGTAACTATCAACTGCAAGACGAGTTTTCTCCGCCTCCGGAAATTCCGGAAAAGAGACCAATAGTGGACTCACGCCGAGTACATAGGCCTTGGACGTACTGACCCAGGGGGTCGGGAACCAAGTAAATAAATCCCGCGTGTCTGCTGTATTGTTTTTCTTTTTCTGTTTTACTTTTCCGCTGTGTTACTAACATTCTAAGTCTAGAACGATCCAAGTTTTCTACGAAGTTTACGCGAGAGATTTTAACGGTCGATATTCACCCCCCCCTCTATCTACGGCACCGGTCCTACAGGTTCTGTCGAGTCTTTTAGGACATTGAATACCAGTATGTCCAATTTAGAGACAAATTTGACATCTTTGAATATTTGACATAAAAAAAACAACAAAGAACCAAAAGTTGTTGTAGCTTGGGCAAAAAACACAAAGGTTACTCCTCTTCTCCCCTACTATCCGGGCATGAGTGGGCGGGTGATAGCAACGAGGAAGGAGGGGATGGCGAGCAAAAATAGAGGAGGAAGAGACAAATCACTTTAGAAGTTGCTAGGCCCTTATTTTTTCAAATAAAAATAAAAATAAAAACGGTGACATCAAGCGTAACATGAAGAAGAAGAAAGACATCGTATAAAAAGAAGCGGCGCATAGGTAAGAAGAGTTATCGCTCTGATACCATATTAGAGTAAGAGAAGTAAAGAGAGAGAGAGAAGAGAGGTAGAGAGAAGAGGTAACAAAATAACTTTCTTGATTAATTGAAAAAATTTATCCATGAAATATACAACTTATAGAGGCCTTCAGATGCTTAGTCAAATGAAAAATTAATAAGGAATATGTTAATTAATAGATTTATAAAAAACTGTCAATTAACAGATTAATAAAGAAAATATCTAATAATATTTGACGCGGTCAAATATTATATTTATTCTCTTTTAGTGGCCGCAGCTAGAACTGGCCACCGGACAGTGGTCGACCATAGCCATAATTGGCCGGCTGTGGTCATGGCCAGAACTTGCCACCCGGTAGTGGCCTATCGGTGCTTGGTAGTGCTGCTCGGCTGGGCAAATCTGGCCACTCGCTAGATTTGTCAAGCTACTATATCTGGCAACGACCGGATCTAACCAGCCGGCACAAGATGTGGTTGACCACATCTTGCGCCGGCCAGTGGCTTGGTCGGAGAGGGAAGAAAGAATGGAAGAAGAGGCGTACCTTCATCGGAGAACAATAGCATGGAGGGGCGGCATCGGAGATCGGAGCTCAAAGGAAGAAGAGAGAACATGGGCGATCAAAAATAGGGCTCAACCCTAATTTTGATTACGATTTCCCGACCGAATTAAGTTTCCGTTAGGAATATTCCCGACGAAAAAGAAAATCGTCGGAAATACTTAATGCCACGTGCACGAGTCCCAAAATTCCCGATGGAATATTGTTTCCTTTGGTAATATTCTCGACGGAAACTTAATTTCGTCAGGAAATACTTCTGCCACGTGTGCGGCTCCCGAGATTCCCGATGGAATGATGTTTTCATCGGTAATATTTTCGACGGAAACTTAATCCCATCGGAAAATACTTTTTCCATGTGTGTGGGTCACGGGATTCCCAACAGAATGTTGTTTCTGTCGAGATATACCGACGGAATTAAATTTCTGTCGGTAGATCCCGACGGAAAAAAATTCCGTCGAAAATCCCATTGGTATTGTAGATATTGCTTTAGTGAATATTTTTTTAGTGAAGCATGCATGCATGTGATTCAGCAAAAGTACTAGGTAGTCAAAAAGTTTGTCTATATCTTTTGGAATTTTTTTTTTTATCACCCAACTTTCACCGTGCAACAGCCAATATTTTTTTTAAAAATTAAATATTTCAAAATTTATTGATAGATCTAGAAAATTTGAAACGATAGAAAACTAATTCTTACTTGTTCCTATAAATTTCCTAATTTTATAATTACCCTCAATTATTAAATTAACCTAATATATTTAGATCGGTGATTTTTTCAACATAAATATATTTTTAAAAAATTTAAATTATGTTCAAAAAGTCATAGATCTCAACATATTAGGTCAAATATATGTTTGAGGGCATTTATATAATCTGAGGATTTATAAAAATATATATGAATTGATTTTTTATTATTCTGAGCTCTTTAAGTGCATCAATCGGTTTCAGACTTATTTATTTTTTAATTTTTTAAAATCCCCATTCTGCGATGAGTCCATGGATTCGTCACTAAATTTGCGATGAATTTATGAATTCATTGTAGAAACGTAAAATTTAATAAATATCAATAATCCCTTTAAATTGTAAGTAAAATAAAAAATATTAAGTATCTTAGGATGGTGCGACGAATATATTTATTTGTGACACGTATTAACAATGAATTTATTATTCGTGCCAAACTCCGTGATGAATATTGAATTCGTCGCAATTTTATCACGAACAAGATTAATTTCATCACAAAAATTGTGATGAACTAAGTATTTGTTACAAAATATGCGACAAATATTGATGTTCGTCGCTAAACCGCAAGAATTTGGTGGCAAATAATATTTTATTATTAATTTGCGACGGAAATAATTCGTTGCTAATTTATGACAATTTAAATTTTCACCATAAAATTTATCACAAATTTGTGATAAGGATTTTTCATCGTAAAATTTCATCCCTAAATAATTAATTTTTTAGCACGATTGAATCCACAATGAATTTAGTTCGTCATAACTCGTAAGTCAAATCAATTTCAATTAAATTTCGATTAAAACAAAAGTAATTTTTATTTCCTCATCTAGCCATTTGACGTCTATATCATTAATCCGTGGCCGCCGACGATTTAATTCGTCAATTTTTTATTATCATATATTTCAATTTTAAAATTTAATACTTTAACACGAGCCTGAGCACGGAAGACGACCAAGCTTGGCTGGGCATGGTTACGACTACGGTGTATGGCAAAAATATGAAATCACGCGCTGGTCCGTGAAAAAAGACCTGAATCCACCATCATTCTTCCTCTTAGATGAGGACAGATCCTCTATCTCAAAAAAAAAAAAAAACCCCTGTCTCATCTATCTCGCTCTTCAACGATGGTTGATGAGTTGTTTGATCGTCGATCGGACACCACCAACGGCCTTCGGCCGCTGCCCTGAACATAACTATATCCTGGGAGGTATGGTAAATCCGTCGGGATCGTCGCAATCCGACGAAATTGCAATTGCAATGATTCCGACCGATTCACTGTTCTTCTAGGATATCATTTGATTTAGTACGACGATCAAAATCTATCAATGATGTCCGATCGATGATCGGACGACTCTCCGGCCATTGCCGGAGAGCGGGACAGGCGAAAACGTTTTTTTGAAACAGAGGATACCAATTACTCTTAGATTTCCATTTTCTACTTTAAAAAAAATGTGATTCAGTTTCAGATTCAAGATAATATTATATATTAATCCATCAGATATATAATTAATACATGCCTTATATATTCAAGCACAACATAACATACGACATTATTAATTATTAATTATTAATTTCTACCGACTATACATGTTTTCGGAGACCAGCAAAGTAACCTTTGGGATCGTTCTCAAAGGTGTCTCTGAAAATGTACTCGCCCTTGCGGCCCGGAGCTCTCATCGTCGTCCGGCTTGTGACGTCGTTGTTGGCGCGGCGGCAGAGAACCCATGCAAGCGTAAGCCCAGCAGCCACGACCGAAGCGAAGCCATGGCTCTGTTTGCTTCCCGAGCTGCCCATATCGCCAGCGGACTGTCAGTGCAACACTAGCATCGAGAGTGGTGTTACTTATATGAGAGAGCTAGGAACATATTCAATTACCACATAACAAAAAATTAGAATTAAAATTAATCCATAATATAAAAATAAAAATATATTCAATTACCATTGAGTTATCCTCATGGACGTTGTTGTGAAAATTACAGAATAATGAACATATTTCATGCCAAGTTTAATAATACTATTTAGTGCTCGCTAGTTTTCACTAGATGAATTAATAGTTAATATATACGGTATTATCATCTTGAAATTTGAAAGTCAAAATTTAGTAATGCTAGTGCGCTCCTCCCCATATGCTAGCCACAATATCTGGGCTAATAGTTTCCGTGATTTACCTAATTTTCTATTGGCCATGAGACGGATTAACGGAGATACTGAGGATAAGCAAATTGCCCCCTTAGAATTAGACTGCCAATGATCATATGTGGAATCTAGAGATTTATATTTATTATGAAAGAATTTGTAACCCCTAAATTTTGAACTCAAAAAGTAACTTTTAGATTGTCGAAGTCTCTTAAGATCTTTTTGTTAATTTTTAGTCATTTCATTAATTTTTATAGTATTTGGAATAATTTGGTATTTTTGATATTTATGGGTTAAGTTTCGCTCTATTTTATTAATTTCGATGTCTCTGCTAAGAAAAATTTCTTTTTGAAAGGATTTTTTTTCTTTTTTATCATTTGTTTTGTAAGTCTAGAGTCTATATAAATATATGTTTAGTTGTAGGAGGATTTATCCTCTATTTGACAGACAAATTAATTTTTTTTTGTTTATTCAAATTCTCTTTTTATCATCTTTTTTGATTCTTCTTTCTTATCCATTCATATGATAATCGATATGCTGTCCAACATTAACTTTGTTGAAAGTTCAAAAATATACCGCACAAAGCATCACGAAACTTCATACGACCTTCGGTAGTGCTAGTGCTTGTCTAAGAATAATGAAAAAGGCAGATGCTTTGCTTATCTTCTAAGAAAGAAGATAGCAAAAAGCATTGGCACTAAAATTCATACAACCTTTAGTATTGCTAGTGCTTGTCTAATTCAATTAAATCGAATCTCTAATATTAAAGTTATATTTATCAAAATTTAATTCAGAAAAGTATATAATGAGTTAGACGATCAAATCAACATCTTGTTTTAGCCATTATTGTTTGGGATACTAACAATTCTCATTAGTATAAGTCTTACTTATTTTATAGCAAGTAATAGGTATTGAATAAGAAAATAAAATATGAATGAGGTAACAGATGAACTTAGAGTGATCGGTTCGGTACCATGGAAGTTTTTTATCGGCCGCTAAAGTAAATCGGGAAGCGCTTGAAGCGGACGGTCTAGAAGTCCAACATCTTATGATTCACGACCCATTTGGAGAAAAAATTTCTATAAAATATATCGTAATTGAGGATTGAATCACGAATATATATTTGGGATGACGATTAGTAAGCTTGCATTATTGTTTGTAATAGGTATTGGATAAGAAGAGTAGGAAGTCGTCGATACAAATAATATCGTCGGACTAAACCACGAATGACTCATGCACATTTGACTAATCCTTATTACGATAGATGGTGAACACGAATGACTCATGCACCTGTCTAATTCTTATCACGATAGAGTTCACCATTCTCAGTAGGGTAAATATTATACGATGATCTTTGATTATTTCATAGGAAAGTACAAAGACAACCTTACAAGAACATCAAAAAATAAAACTTTAGATTACAAACATAAATATTATTATTTAAAATATAATATACATATATAAATTGTGTTAAATTTAAATTAAAAAGAATTAATATTTAATTAAAAATTTAAATTGTTTATCCATTAGATCCAGGGAGATCCAACATCGCACCGCAAGTCAATTCTGTAAGTACCCCGGGTAGTTTTGATGGTGATTAACCAATTTAAGTTAGGTCATGTGTTGTTTTGATATCATGTATCAAAATGTGTAGGAACTTAGAAACACAAGAAGTCGAGCGGAAGACAGAGTAAATGAGAATATGATGGCACCGAAAGAAAGTCGACAGTCTCTATGCATCCGGGGGGAGGAGCTATCAAAGAATACACCGATGAAGCGAGAAGGACTCGTGCGACACATCCAAGGGATGAGAAGCCGGGGAGGATGCCTGCTCGAGGAGAAGGTCGGAGTTAGGTTTAGTCGAGCTCAACTCCGAATGACTGGAGGAATACCCAAGTGATCGGAATGAATGGTCAACTTCTCCAAGCATTTGGATTGGTTCCAGGTGTTTGAATTCCAGGAGCTTGGATTGGTTCCAGACACTCAGAATGGGCGACCACGTCAGCAGACTGTTGCAGAAACAGATTAGCACAGGAGTCCACATAAGTAGACTCCAAGCCTCCAGACTACTTCCAAACACTTGGAATGCCCAAAACTGTTCGAAAGGCTCATTGCCAAGTGTATTAACTCGACCGAGTTTAGGTGCCCGGACTGTTTCTAGGCGTCCAAAATGCATCACGTCAGTAAACTGCTAGTTGGACCAAAAGACTATAAATAGAGCCTCTTGAGCTCGTAATGAGATGATCACACTCTATTTTTAATTTCCAAACTCAGTAGTTTCCATTCTAAGTGTTCGTGCTTTAAATTCTTGTAAGGGGTTTCTCTGTCTTTGACATTATTGCAAAAAGAGCTTGGTAGTGCACTTGACTTTACCTTAAATTAGCAATCACGCCTAAATATGACATTGCGTCTACAAGGATATTATAATTTGATATGACATGATCAGTTGCTCCAATGTCAATATACCATGTAGTAAATAAAAATTTTGAAGCTTTACCACGAGTAGGCATAGACAAAAGGACTTTAGGATAAACTTGTGAAGCAGTTCATTGTCTTAAAGCTGCAGGACCACCAATAAAATTTGGGTCAAATAGTCTAGGATATTAAGTACCAATATGCCAAACTTGGAGATAAATTTGATATCATCTTCTAGTATCTACATTGAAAATAAAAACAAAAAGGAGAAACAGAAAAGTGAGAAAGAAGGACTGGATCAAAATGACTCTGCTCAAAGAAAACATAGACATATAATTGAAATTGTTTTAGCTATTCTCCATTATGTGTTTGTTCCACGTAAATTTTGGGATGAAGCTGTTAATACTGTCGTATATCTCATAAATTAACTTCCTACTCTATTGCTCAATTATAAGTGTCCTTTTGAAAAATTTTATAATCGAACTCCTAACTACACATTTTTTTCAAATTTTTGGTTGCGTATGTTATCAGTGGTTATTGTAGAAATGTGTAGGGTTGGCTAGAGGGGGTGAATAGCCTTGAAAATAATAAAACTAACTCTATTACTTTCAAACATAGCATGGACACACTTATCAATTAAAAATAATAACCATAAAGATAAGAAAAGGCATATGAATTTACTTGGTTTGTAACTTGGGTTTGTTGTAACTTAGGTTGCTACCGTGAGTAGTTAGTTGGGTTCTGGTGTTTTATGTTGGAGTTGTGATTAGGATTAGGTTAAACCTAGGGTGAGCCTAAGTCCTATACTCGGAGTAATTGGGATTAATTCTAACACGATTGATTAGCTAGGTTTGGCTAATTAATATTGGTTATGATAGCTAAAATTTTGTGTTGTGATACAGGTCATTGATTCGGCTATTTGGAGTCCACTTGCAACGGATATTATTTCAGACGAGGGGGGGGGGTTATCGTCATTTTTGGATTCCTACATTGGAGGCGGGTATCTCTGACTCTTCTTTTAGATTAGTCACAGATATATGCTTGATATGCTTTGTTTAGCAATAGAGTAATAGATTATGATATAACTCTTCTATTTGTCTTGCTGATACTATTTGTGCTATACTTGGCATGTGATACCTATACCTTTAGGACCTAGGTTATGGTGCATTATCTACGATCTTTGCATAAGATGTTGATATAGGTGGACTAAATAGTGGATGCTGTTTGACCAGTGTTATGCATCATCGTGCACTGTGCATCACAGTCGATCAGGGACCCCCTTTGTGGGTGAGTCTGGTCGACAGTCATACTGACCTACCCATACGACCACTCATGGGTTAGTGGTTGACGGAGTATTGGGTAGTGTGCTCTGTGCTGCTTCGCTCATGCACTCATGGGTTAGTGAATCAGAGCGTGGTAGCGGGTAGAGATCCCTCCTTGAGTAGTCCATATACCAGGAGATGAGAGAGAGAGGTCTCTCCGCCATTTATATACATGGGGTAAGGGTAACAATCAGATAGAGATATCCTCCCGAGATGGCCTGGGGCTGATAGAGATATCGTCAGGATAGGTCATGGAGTAGGGATGTTACACCGGCTGCATTCCGTCTACCCGATCGCTCAGGAGCAGTGATGGTAGGGTACGAACGGCAGTCACAACCCTACGTCGAAGGGTGGCCTCCGCTCAGCTTCCTCCCGTACATAGGTGACGATGTCTGACCGACGGCAGGGGTGACCATGTCATTGCACCTTGTGTATACATATATTTTGCACTTACTTGTGCTTGCTTACTTGGATGTTGCATATGATTGACATGCACTTACAAGAGACCCTTATGTCTGGTTTTGGCGACTCTGCTACATGGATATGGTGTTTCCTATTTCCTCTTCTTCAGTTGTACTTATTGCTGATACAGTCTAACCCTGATTGTTGTTTTGGTGTTGACACCGATTTAAGTTATGATTTGAGTTTGGTCCTAACTTAGAGGGTTGGGTGAAAAGTCCTAGCTTGGAGGGCTAAGTGAAAAGTCCTAACTTGGAGGGTTAGGTGAAAAGTCCCAACTTAGAAGGTTAGGTGAAAAGTCCTAGCCTGGAGGGCTAGGGTGATGAAAATCCCGGTGAGTGAAGCTGGGTCCTGGTGAGTGAAGCCACGTGATGGAAATCCCGGTGAGTGAAGCCGGGTCCTGGTGAGTGAAGCCAGGTGATGGAAATCCCGGTGAGTGAAGCCGGGTCTTGGTGAGTGAAGCCGGGTCTTGGTGAGTGAAGCCGGGTCTTGGTGAGTGAAGCCAGGTGATTGAAATCCTATTGAGTGAAGCTAGGCTGAAATCCTGGTGAGTGAAGTCGGGTCGCGGTGAGTGAAGCCGGGTGACCAAAACCCTGGTGAGTGAAATCGGGTCCTAGCTTGGAGGGCTAGGTTGAAGTCCCAGTGAGTGAAGCTGGGCATGGCTCGAGTCAGAGAAGGGCTGGAGGCTTATTCTCGTGACTTATAGTGCATTTGGGCTTGCCTGGATCGGTCTGGTGACCGATCAGGGAAGTTGGCACGGTGCTCCTTCGTGGATCGTCTGGTGACCGATCCAGCGATGACTGATCGGTCTGGTGATCGATCAGGGAGTATGTGTTTCACTCACTGCACAGCTCCTGATCGGTCTAGTGACCGATCAGGGAGCACACAGTGAGTTGAGTTCCCCCGCTGATCAGCTCCTGAACGGTCCGGTGACCGATCCAAGACCTAGGATCTGATGTCCATGATTAAAGTTTTCTCACTGTGGTGACCGATCAGGATGGAGCTTGATTGGTCAGGAAGCAGCCTGATTGGTCTGGTGACCGATCAGGCTGGAGCCTGATTGGTCTCGGGACCGATCTGGAGTGTGCAGCAGAATGCTGGATTGGTCTGGGGACTAATCAGGAGTGTGCAGAAGACTGCTGGATCGGTCTGGTGACCGATCAGGGTCCTTCCTGATCGGTCTGGTGACTGATCAGGAGTAGAACTTTAATTCAAATACGCTGTCAGAAGCTCTGATCGCGTCTGTTTTCACTGCCGATTCTCTGCTACTTGCTTATTTCTTTTGATATCGATTTGTTAAGCCTCTATTGGAGTGTGCAGGTGATAGCAGGTAATTCAAACACTCAAGGAGGGTCAATGGGAGGCTTTCCTTGGAGTAGATTTGTTTGTTTCTCCTTCTCAGGTTTCAACGGCAACTGGAGCAGCTGGCGACTGATGGAGACTCAGCTGGAGAGGAGGTCTTCAGTGGACTGAGTGCTCAGGGAGGTAAGTGGGTTCAGGATGGCTCAGGGGATGTTGATGGAGCCTGGTGATGAAGCAGGAGCTTAAGAGGAAGATGAGAAGCAGAGGAGGCAACAAGAGAACGAACAGGAAAACAAGCAAGTGTGGCTGTGTGTTTCGCTGTTGTTGTTGTGCTCCTTGTGTAGCTTCTCTCTTGAGCTTTCTTGCTACTGTCTTGTGAGATGTTCCTCCGTAGTCTCGTGTGCTTACCTTGTATTCATCTACTGAGGCGATTGTGGAGAGGTTTCTCCACCGAGAAGGAGGCGCTTGATATCCGGGTCACCGGGGCTTGATCTGCCGACGATCAAGGGATCGCCCACCTCACGGGCACGCCAAGGAGTAGGGGCAAGTTATCCCCGAACCTTGTACATCCTCGTCTTAGCGACTGTGTGGTTTGTTTTTCAGTTACTGCATTTCTATTTGTGCTGTTAATCTTGTATTGCTTCCACTGCGGCTAACTTAAGTGCAGAAAGATTTCAAAGGGTGAGTTTTTGTGATTGGCTATATTCACCCCCCCTCTCTAGCCATCCGAGTTCCAACAAGTGGTATCAGAGCAAGGGGCTCTACTTCAACGACTTAACATTCGAGAGCTAACAAAGATGACCATGGGAAGTGAAGGGTTTAGCACCAGCCGACCTCCACTCTTTGACGACGCTGATTTTCCATACTGGAGGTTGAAGATGGAGTTTTACCTCAAAACCAACCTCGGCATGTGGTTTGCTGTCAAGGAAGGTTTTTCCACTCTTAAAGATGCTGAGGGAAAAGAGATGGACTTCTCACGTTGGTTAGCAGATCAAATCCGGAGAGGTGAAGCCGATGCGAAAGCGGTGGTAACGGGTTAACCAAGGACCAACTAGTCAAGGTTGGTCCCTTCACAAGTGCTAAAGACCTTTGGAACAAAGTCATTGAGCTCCATGAAGGAACCCAAGACACCCGGACTGCCAAGAAGGACCTCCTTCTCAGCCAACTCCAAAATCTGTCCATGAAAGAGGAAGAAACTGTAAGTATACTTCATGGTCGGTTTAAAGAGATACTCAACGGTCTCCACTCCATCAATGAAAAGGTAGAAAATCGAGACTTAGTAAGGTATATTCTCAAAGCCTTCCCTAGGAATGCCTTGTGGACATCCATGGTGGATGCCTATAAGGTTTCCAAGGATTTATCTTTTGTTAAGTTAGAAGATCTATTTTGTGAAATGGAACTACATGAGATCTCTAATAAAAGTTCAAAAGAGAAAGGTATTGCTTTAGTGGCAGGTGACAACAAGAAGAAGAAGAAGGGGAAGAAGAAGGAGAAGGAAGTATCTTCATCTTCATCCTCATCCGAGTCCGAGTCCGAGTCCGAGGAGGAGGGCAGCTGGTCTTCTTCCTCCGAGATGGCCAACTTTGTTAGAAGGATGATGAGGAAGAGTCGGTGCCTCAAGGGTAAAGGTAACCCGAGTATAGTTAAAATTGATAAGTCTAATGTTACTTGTTTTGAGTGTAGCATGAAAGGACATTACAAGGATGAATGTCCAAAGTTAAAGAAGAAGAAGGATAAATCAAAGAAGAAAAAGAAGGCCTTGAGGGCCACATGGGATGAATCGTCCTCTAGTTCATCCGAAGAAGAGGAGGAGGAGAAGTACACTCATCACCGTGCCCTCATGGCCATAGAGGATTCAAATGAAGAGGAGAGTGGAGACGAATCAAGCTCCTAAACCACACCTTCATCATCTTCGGATGATGAAGAGGTAATCTCTCCCGAGCTAGATAAGTGCTATAGAACCATTGCATGTCTAGGTAGATTGCTTAAAAAATCCAAGAACAAAGTTAAATTGTTGAAATTTGAAGTAGAAGAATTGAAATCCTCTAGGGTGGAGGATATTAATGATTTTCATGAGAAATCCTCTAAGCATGAGGATCTTGGTAATATGCATGATAAGTCCCTTGAAAATGAGAATAAGGACTTGAAGAACAAAGTTGAAAATCTCAAGAATATTCTTGAGAAGTTTTCAACTAGCTCCAAGACCCTAGACATGATTCTAAATTCACAAAAAGCGGTCTACAACAAGATTGGCTTGGGTTATCAACCTAAACAATCAAGTTTCATATCGTTGATGTCTAGAACCCAATTTAGAGCATAAAATAATTCTAGGATTCAAAAAGCTAAAAAGAAAATGACCAAGGCATGGGTGCCAAAGTCCTTCATTGAAGATTCATTAGGTCCCAAAATTTGGGTACCTAAAACCTCAATATTTAGAATTGTATAAGCATCATTTAAGGGGGAGTATCTATCAACATTGGTTGTTGATAATTGGTGCTCCCAACACATGGCCATTCCTAATTAGGGATGTGCCTAATATTTCTCAATTTAATGAAAGATCATACACTACCCATGAGAAATGGATTTTCTCTCTTGAATTTAGATAATTGGAGTTAGAACCAATGGAAATCATAAAATAGATACGTGGAAATTTTTCCCATGTAGTATATTTCATTGGTATCACTTGAAAATTCTCTCATTTGTATTTGTATACATTTGGGACTATAGTTTATCAAGATTACTCCAATATAATTAGGTCTATGGGTAATGAACTTGTTAGAGATTTGGGGCTATAAATTCTCCGATTTAATGTATGAATTTTCAATAGAATGGAGAATTAGGGTTCTAAACTTGATACAAACTTAGGATCTTGAATTATCGAATTTCATCAAAATTGGTAAATTACCGATAGAACTAAGAATTTGGACTATGGATTGCTTAGGACAATTAGTTTTATTGTGGCTATTTATAGTTTACTGCAATTTATGGTTTATGAAATGCTTTATCTCAAGCCCAAGGTGTCTAATTTCTTGTATGAATTATAGAACATGAATGCATGCTAAAGAACAAGTATGGGCACATCAATTAGTATTGATTCAAAAATCACCTTGGAAATTTCACCATACATCAAACTTACAAACTAAGCAAAATTTGGAGATGTGATCATTCATGAAAATTGATGCAACCCTGTTTTTCCATGCTATTCATGATTATGAATTTTATGTTCAAATGGTTGTATGCAAACCTTGGAATCTTGATACAAACATGTTATAAACATACCTTGAATTGATCAGAATTTAGAAATTGATCATAGTTTGATACAAATTTGATACAAGCATGTTTTTAAAGGTTGATTGTACTTTTGTTTGTATCATGAAATCTGATCATAGTTTGTATCATGAAATCTAATGTTATATAGGCATGTTTTAAAATTTAATCATATGTTGATCACTTTCAAATTTACCATGTTTTCTGGAATCATGCTTTGAACTTTGTATTTATGAGTTTTACTCTCAAGATATATTGGAGATGTTGCATGATTTGATAATATACATGTTAGTTAAAGAGATGCAAATCATGTTGTTTTCTTTGGTTAAAGAAACATGAATGTGGTTTTAATGGAACACCGTTAGGAGTTAAAACTAATTGAATCAGGGTTTAGAAGTGTTTCAGAGTTTCTGAACTTTCAGAATTTCTGAACCCTCGTTTCTGAATTCTGATCAGGACACACCCTGATCGGTCTGGTGACCGATCAGGAATCATTCTGATCGGTCTGGTGACCGATCAGATCAATACTGATTCTTAGATCATTCCAAATTGTATCAGACCACTCCTCAGACCAATCCCCCTTCATCAATTTTGATGAAGTATCAATAGAACTAAGTAGGAGGATGATGGTCAAGATACCTGGAACAAAAACTAATACTGATTTGATACAAACCTATGTTGGAATGTTCAAATTCATAAGAAAGGGTTTGTTGAGCCATGATTCTTGTTCTTGATGTCGTGTTTCAGAAATGTTTTTGAAATGTCGACTATTAATAGAGTCTACACTCCTATTGTGGAATGCAAATTGTTAATGCAGTCTGATCAGGAATGTATCAGAGTTTCAGGAAGTTTTCTGAAATTTGATCGCTCCCCAGACTAATAAGAAATATTTCTATATCAAGTTATCAACGAACCTGATTGGTCACGGAGACCACTCAGGATTATGTGTCGGATACAGATGCATTCCTTACTTATCATATGAAACATATACATGTTTGACCATAATATACTTCTGTATATATTTTCATGTGAAATTCACACTCTTTGGCGTATGATGCATATACATTGTTGCCATGATACATTTATGGTATATGCCCTTCATATGCAATTCAAAAATTATCTTTTGATTATTTTGAGTTTGGGGAGAGACCCGTGTTTGAGGGGGAGGTATGTTTAAACTTAATAACCATACCCTTTTCGATGTTTGACAAAGGGGGAGAAAATAGTTGATTAAGTTTAGGGTTATTGTAGGGGGAGGATTTTGATTCCCTTACGATAATTGAGCTGCCTTCAATTAATCATTAATGCCTAAACTTAAATCGGGTTGTCAAACAACAAAAAGGGGGAGATTGTTGATGCAGTCTGACCCTGATTGTTGTTTTGGTGTTGACATCGATTTAAGTTATGATTTGAGTTTGGTCCTAACTTGGAGGGTTGGGTGAAAAGTCCTAGCTTGGAGGGCTAGGTGAAAAGTCCTAACTTAGAGGGTTAGGTGAAAAGTCCCAACTTGGAGGGTTAGGTGAAAGTCCTAGCCTGGAGGGCTAGGGCGTTGGAAATCCCGGTGAGTGAAGCCAGGTCCTGGTGAGTGAAGCCAAGTGATGCAAAATCCCGGTGAGTGAAGCCGGGTCCTGGTGGTGAAGCCAGGTGATGGAAATCCCGGTGAGCGAAGCCGGGTCCTGGTGAGTGAAGCCAGGTGATTGAAATCCTAATGAGTGAAGCTAGGTTGAAATCCTGGTGAGTGAAGCCGGGTCCCGATGAGTGAAGCCGGGTGACCGAAACCCTGGTGAGTGAAGCCAGGTCCTAGCTTGGAGGGCTAGGTTGAAGTCCCAGTGAGTGAAGCTGGGCATGGCTCGAGTCAGAGAAGGGCTGGAGGCGTGTTCTCGTGACTTAGAGTGCATTTGGGCTTGCCTGGATCGGTCTGGTGACCGATCAGGGAAATTGGCACGGTGCCCCTTCGTGGATCGGTCTGGTGACCGATCCAACGATAACTGATCGGTCTGGTGACCGATCAGGGAGTATGCGTTTCACTCACTGCACAGCTCCTGATCGGTCTGGTGACCGATCAGGGAGCACACAGTGAGTTGAGTTCCCCCGCCGATCAGCTCCTGAACGGTTCGGTGACCGATCCAAGACCTAGGATCTGATGTCCACGATTAAAGTTTTCTCACTGTGGTGACCGATCAGGATGGAGCTTGATCGGTCAGGAAGCAGCCTGATTGGTCTGGTGACCGATCAGGCTGGAGCCTGATTGATCTCGGGACCGATCTGGAGTGTGCAGCAGAATGCTGGATTGGTCTGGGGACCAATCAGGAGTGTGCAGAAGACTGCTGGATCGGTCTGGTGACCGATCAGGGTCCTTCCTGATCGGTCTGGTGACCGATCAGGAGCAGAACTTTAATTCAAATACGATATCAGAAGCTCTGATCACGTCTGTTTTCACTGCCGATTCTCTGCTACTTGCTGATTTCATTTGATATCGATTTGCTAAGCCTCTGTTGGAGTGTGCAGGTGATAGTAGGTGATTCAAACACTCAAGAAGGGTCAATGGGAGACTTTCCTTGGAGTAGGTTTGTTTGTTTCTCCTTCTCAGGTTTCAACGGCAACTGGAGCAGCTGGCGACTGACGGAGACTCAGCTGGAGAGGAGGTCTTCAGTGGACTGAGTGCTCAGGGAGGCCAGTGGGTTCCGGCTGGCTCAGGGGATGTTGATGGAGCCTGGTGATGAAGCAGGAGCTTAAGAGGAAGATGAGAAGCAGAGGAGGCGACAAGAGAACGAACAGGAAAACAAGCAAGTGTGGTTATGTGTTTCGCTGTTGTTGTTGTGCTCCTTGTGTAGTTTCTCTCTTGAGCT